>JAWNNQ010001306.1:0-70318 GCA_035044765.1 Leucophenga montana
TTCTTTCACAATTGTGAGAGCATGGGACCTGACGCAGAAGCAATTTGTAGTGTTGTTTTCGTATATGATTTGATTTATCTATACATTCTATGGTTAGTGGTACAAGTTTTGAAGGATAATTTGTTGCAAAGCTCCCATAAGTTGGGGCTGCAAGAAGAGTTTTGGTATTAAAATGCAGCAAAAATATTGTTAGTTAAGATAAATTAATAAACTATAGAATAAAACAAAGTTTGGTTTTGGATATTTGCGATTAAAATTAAATTTTTTTTTTGTGGGCAGACTTTTTCGAGCAAGTGTTTAAATACATGTTTAAATCTAAATAGATTTACAAAAAAAAAAATGGTGTGTGGATTCGGAATTGACTCGTTCTATCATGTCTTCAACAACCTATAAGCGGTTACGTTTTTGGAGAAAAATCGAAAAAAAAATAGTACAACACTGACAAAATTGAACACTGTATCAGTACATCATCAGTATAGCGAATAGTTGTGCTGTGCTAATGAGCACAATATATTTACATATATCACGCTCAAAAATGTTTATGGAGGCACATTGTATATACGGGAGGTCTTGACGTTGTCCAATACACGGTAGCATCAGCAAGTGGTGCTCAACAATGTCTAATCAAAAACGTCAAATAATTAGCTTAGGAATCTGTCAACTCCATACATTATTACAACTCTGTATTTTTATTGGCATCATGTTTTAAAAATCCTATAGCCAATGGAGTAAGGGTATAAGTTTGTGCAAAGGTATGTACCGTCTGTTTGAACTAACTCTAAGTTATAAAAAGTTTGGATATTTCAACTCTTCACCTAGTACTGGGAAATTGGGTGGAGTACGAATTGAAGCAGGGAAACGTTGGAGGTGATTTTAAATTTGTGTACAGTTGCGTCAACGACAAAACAAGAAGCGCTTGTACCGATCATTGAAGAAAAACGGCCAAATTTAAGCAGCGACATGATAAATTGATTTATCAGCACTACAATTCTCGGTCCCAAGCTGCAAAAAAAAAAATGAATCGTGAATCGACCACCACCATATCGAGTTTGAAGCTGATAGTGACTTAAATAAAAAAGTTTTTCATATAACAGCACAAAAGGGGTTAGGAGGTTTATATGGGGGTTAACCCAAAAATTGGTGGGATCACACCTAATGTGAAAGTTCCGTCCATAAGTCACCATGTCCATTTTTAAGTTGATATTGACTGCAATAAATTGAAGTCAAGAGTGGGCGGGTGGTTTGTATGGGGTAGATTTTTTAATAGCATATTCTCACTCAAAAGACCCGGTCGCATTTCATACTCATACTCTTTCGAAAATTTTAATATTTATATAAAAAAATTTTTAAAAAATCGGTTCATTGAAAAAAATGTAAAGGATATATAGCTGACGTGCGACCGTTCAATCAAAAACTTCCGAGTATCTAAAAATCCAAATTTGTAGGCTCTATTTAAAATCCAAGTTTGTTGTCTCTATTTTTTAAGTCTCCGATCTTCGACTTGTAGTCAATACTAATCAAGAATATATGTATGTACATATGAATATACACTTGCTCGAAACTGGTACACCACAAAAAAAGGTTTAAGGTTTGGCGCAAATTCTTCAGCTAATGTTTTATGTATTGAATCAAACTTTGTTTTATTGTATAATTTATTAATTTATCTTATCTAATAAAATTTTTTTTAGCATTTCAATGCTTTAAACTGTGTTTTAA
This sequence comes from Leucophenga montana, assembly GCA_035044765.1. NCBI lineage: Eukaryota > Metazoa > Arthropoda > Insecta > Diptera > Drosophilidae > Leucophenga > Leucophenga montana. Next base: position 1,717 of record JAWNNQ010001306.1, read on the forward strand.
TTCATTTTATGATTCAACATGTCGAAAACACTACCACAAGTTTGCGTACACTTATTTTTTTCAAAGAAAATTGTGTGGTAATAACTGGTAGGATAATCCTTTCCCGTCAGTACCTCCGTAAGACGTCTTGCCATGGATCCATAATTTTTTTTTCCTTCAATTTTTTCCCAATCCATCATTAGTTTGCTAAATTATTGATTCAATATATATTTCTCAACAAAATTGGCTGACATACACCCCATACCATACTACAACTCTTCCTTCATTATGTTTTACGGCTGTCAGAATATTGTCCTGTCAAAAGCCGTATTGAGCTTACTTCATACCAACTTTTTTCCTAAAATCCCGAAAATACAAAATTTTGTTCTCAACCGAAAAGAACGTTTAAAAACTTTGATGGTTTAGGAACGTACTGTTTTGCGAACTCCATGCGAAGATAAGCATTTCATCGTACGTATATTTTTATGCAGCTGTACGCAGATTTTTGGAGTAGTGCTTTTTTGACATGTAGCATAAAATGAATTAAAAATACAATTTTAAGTATTTAAATGCAGCAAAATATTATTAATTAAGAGAAATTAATAAACTATATAATAAAACAAAGTTAGATTAACTAACACATAAAACATTAGCTGAGATAGCGATTAAAGTTAAAACTTTCTTTGTGGTGTATGCAGACTTGGTGTTTATACTTAATGGACCTCTTTCTTCCTGTTACATATGTACAGTATATACATGCATTTGCACAAACTTAATACACTCATACATTTTTTCAATACTAAATATATATATTACTTACTATTTTTTTGTTTCTTCCTATCCCGAGGTGGTTCCTTTAAAGCTTTAACGATTAGAGATGCAGCAGATGGTACAACAGATATAGTAGCCTGTCTGTTTTGAATAGTCAAACAAACCGTGATTTTCAATCCTTTCCAGTCCGACGTCGCTTTCGCAATATCATCACCAACTTTTTTGGGAGACTAAAATATTAAAATACGTCAAAAATTTTGAAACTATAAATATTGGTCATAACCATACCAGCCCCAACGGACCAATTTTTGGAGCCAAGGAAGAAGTCGCACCGACTTCGCCACCAACGCAGCGCAAATACACTAATAAATAATATACTATTAACACCAATCTACCAATTACCGCGTGTACTATTTACCCAATTTAACTTCAGTGGGATCAAATTTCGGAGGCATGGTTCCAAAATAAGTTTCAAAATGGCTTCAATGCAGAGATTAAAAATATTTTTCAGGATTATAATTTAATACAACAGAATACATACCGTTTCTCACGAAGTCAAAGCGGAAAAGGAACAAGCTACCAGAGCTGATTTTTGGTGTTCGGTTAAATGTAGTTTTCCAAACATTTACTAGCTAGCCACACAAAATTTTGTGAAACGAAATGAAAGAAAACAAAAAATTTTATGAAAAAACTCAATTTCCGTATATACGAATGTACGAAGCGGATCAATCGAGCACGCTGTCATTAAAATATCAAAGCGCGATGCGAACGTGATATGAGCTTAATAGGCTTTTGACACTGGTCAACATCTAATATATTGTGACAAGATGTTGCATAAGGATTTGCCGTGCCGAAATTTCCTCGTACATTCAAGCATCTCTATGGGAAGTTCTTATCTCATTCGGTTCCACTCAAAATTTTCGAGTACATCGATAATAGTTTGTAAATACAACCTGCGTGAAGTTATTAACGAATTCCCATCAACACAGGGTGGTACATGCACAGATACGCTGCACAGGATGTTAATAAAATATTTTTTTATTTAAAATTTGCTAGAACTCCTTACATTTTTAATAAAAAGAAGCATTGAGTGGAAAGAGCAACTTTATTTACTTACTTTTGCATTAATGATAATTAAGTCAAAAAAACTGTAAGAATTGAAAAAAATACGTAGTGTCCGTTCCTCGGATACACTTTCCTAGTCGACGAAATATATGACCCAATATATGACACTACTGATTTTTTCAATTCTTACTGTGTTTTTCCCGTAATTTTCATGGCAATTGATTTAAAAGTTGTAACCTGCCTACTACCCCTACCCATGTGCTCTAGGAAGGGGGGTGTGGGGTAATGGTTTCTCGACAATTAGAGATTAACGAAGTAAATACGCTTCAAAACACAAAAATTACTTCATACGATTCGACCAAGGATATGCTATGCTGAAAACTTATTAAAAAAATTACTCTTTTTAGGTATTCCTTTAAGGGCCGTTCTCACGTATCGGTAAGTATACATAAGAAAATACGAAACGGTAAGATATGCTAAGGGCGGAATAATATTGAGTAAATCAATCAATAAATCAATTTTGAGTAGCCCTGCAGAATATTTGAAGAGGTGGACAGTCCAATAGCAAAAACGTAAACACAATAAAATTATAAATTAGCAGAAAAAAATGGCGCCGTCGCTGTAGAAAAATACGAGCCAAAATTTCAATTTTGTTTGTATTCATTTTGCTTTTGCTTTGGTTTTTCATCGATCGAGTTGGCAGGTAGCTTTGCAAAAAATTCTGGTAAATTTATCGGCTCGCCGAACTCGGCGATATGGTTATAGGCCTAATAAGAGTCGTGACATTGAAAACTAGCATATCGCCTGAAAAATATGAGCGGCCAAAAAGATATTAGTTTAAATATTATGATATTACTTTAAATGTTTAGAAAAAATGGTTTAAAGGCTAGGACATATGAATTAAAAATATTACGAAATATGAATGATATTTATACAGGGTGTATCAAAAGAAAGTTCACATTTAAAAAATCGATAAAAGAAAAAGTAAGTAGTTTATTGAAGAAATGTTTATTACATATTAAAATAAACACTTTGGGAATTTATTTCTTAAAAATGATTTTGTCCAAATGTAAGCCGTTGCGTTCACGGCATTCATTTAATCGAGCACTAAAATTCCCTATTACGGCTCGGCAGGTATTCTCCGTCATGGCTGACATTTCACGATGGATGTTTTCTTTTAATTGTGCCAGAGAAGTCGGTTTGTTACCATAAACTTTATATTTGACGTAACGCCACAGGAAAAAGTCCAAAGGGGTTCAATCGGGCCTTCGTGGAGGCCAATTTATGTCACCTCTCCAGGAGATCAATTTGTCAGGAAAAATTTCAAGAACTCGTGGTAGAGACCTGTTGGACGTGTGTGAAGTTGCTCCTCCCTGCTGGAACCATGTTCTATGCACGTTGAAAGCAACTGCACGCTTCCGAATCGAAAGGTCCGGGTTGTCACGAAAAGACTGAGTAACACTGTCTACGTTTTCGGACGTTCTCGAAGACCTTGGACGCCCGGATTTTGATTTTTACAGCGTTGAAGCGGTTTCTTCAAACTTCTCGACCCATTTTCCAATGAGTCGAGGGCTTGGCGAATCATTTAAATGACGAACATGTCGAATGCAGAATTTTCTATGCGCTACAGTCGCTGAATTACCGTTTTTGTAAAACTCACGTACGCACAACGCACGGTACGCTCTCGAGAAACACTCCATAGCGCATCACACTAAGCAAACAGAATGCTTTTCATATTCTTGAAACCCCTTAATGGCAACAATTTCAAAAATTCCTCACACGGAGATATCATATGGGGCTGAACTACGGAAGCAAGAAAATCGTTTCATGTACAATATTAGCCGTAGTCAGCACAAAACGTTTCGACACTTGCTGTTTAGCCCGCGATTGTCACCTTGAATATACCGCCGTAGTTCATTTCTCGATTTGCCAGATTTGTACACCTATTAAATAAAAACTTGGCTCATTGTTCCACGATGGTAATTTGTTACAATGCAAATTCATTCTCCCAGCGCTCATGCTCATGCCCAGCGGATATGCTCATCCAACTTACCCGGATGATGCTGATGCTGTTCAAGAAAACCCAAATTTGCGCTCTGTAATAGTACAGGGCCATGTATTGGTAAATGGGTTGTTCCGCCGATTTTGTCCTATTTGCAGTAGAGACAAAACACAATTGCCATTTGTTGAGTCAAGAGATGATTCTTTTGGTCAGACTTTCATCAATTGCAAGCTAGCCTTCCCACCCAAACACAGTTATTGTGAGCGAAATTTCACACCTTACGACAATAGCTGTAATAGTCGGAGGACACCGTATGCGAACTTATGCTTTCTTCTCCTCTATAAAAATTGAATAACGGTATTAGTCAGTTGGTATGAAATGCAGCAAGGGTGCCCAAGCCCCCCCATATATCGTGGACATTTTTTGTTGAAAAAAATTATTTTTTTATTTTAAGCATTGAATGTATTTGTTATTTGCACTTCCATAAGAAACTTTTGGCACCCTTGAGCTGAAACCAGTTATGACGAAGTTTAATTGCGCGCCACCAGGTTGGTTGCAATGGAACAAAACAGAAATACTGTACAACCGCTTATCTTGACATAACACAAGCCTTCGACAAAGTTTGGCATATAGGCCTTCTATATGAACTGAGAAAGGATCTTCCTTACCCATTCTTCGAAGTATTAAAATCTTATCTGACTGACCGCCACTTCATGGTTAAGTGTAACAACGAATACTCATCAATCTATGAGGTACTATCGAGTGTTCTACAAGGTAGTGTGTTAGACCAAATTCTACACCCACTGTTTACAGCTGATTTGCCAATATCTACTGAAACAACAATTGCTACTTTTGCTGATGACACCGTTGTAATGTCAGTACATGCGGACCCAAATACAGCCTCTTTACAACTACAACGGAGTTTAAACGATATTGAAACGTGGCTACAAACATGGAGACTTAACATAAACCCGTCAAAATCAATCGAAGTGACGTACTCGCTTGGAAGAAGTGACTGTGCAGCAGTATTTCTAAGAAACCAACAACTGCAAAAAGAGGACAGCGCCAAATGCTTAGGGTTTCATCTCGACAAGCGAGCCATATGGCAGAAACATATTTTCACAAAAAGGAAACAACTGGGGCTAAGACTCACAAGTTTATAATGGCTTCTAGGCTATCACTTGAGAACAAAAGATTGGTCTACACGTCAGTGATTAAGCCAATTTGGACGCTTGGTCTAAAACTTTGGGGATCAGCAGCCATATCAAACATCGACATTAGTCATCGATTCCAATCGAAAGTTTTACGACTTATAACGAAATCGCCATACCATGTCACGAATGCAACACTGCACCACGACCTCAAAGTACCTTCAGTTGCAGATGAATTGAAAATGTACAACGCAAATTACATCTCCCGCCTCCAAATTCATCCAAATCTAGCTGCGAACGCTCTATTGGGACAGTTTCTCGAAGTTCGAAGGATATTTAGATTTAGAGATACAACGCTAGCCATCATAAAATAGATCATAATCAAAATATCATAACAACATATTAAGTATATTTTTGTAGATGTAAATAGAGGTGCAACAATGGTTGTTTCCACTGCATGTTATTTTAAATAGTTTTAATTTATAGTAAGTACATAATTATAATATTTGCATCTTAAAGATAGGTGCAAAAATAAAATGAATGAAATATAAAAAAAAAAAAAAAATATTCTGACACGGTGACAATTTGTGTTGCTTTTGCAGTAGTGTCAAATATTGGGTTGATAATCGTCGTCAAAATTCGAGTTGAACTAGCAGAATGCGTCTCCACGGTTCACCGTTGACATATGCATTAAATGACTCTGGGATTGAGTTTAAGGGCCGCCCCACCAAAAAATGTCCTGGCGTCAGTACTTTCAATTCGTTGGAATCCGACGACAGTGGACACAAAGGCCTAGAGTTCATACGGGCCTAAACTTGCGTAACAGCTGTTGCAAGTTCCTCATATAAAAGCGCAATCCCGTTTATATGTTGGACTAACATGCGCTTTCCACAGGCAACACAACTTCGAACCATCTCGCGCGCCAACTGTCTGTAACCGATCACCCAATATTATTTATTATTTGCAAAAGCGCATTCACTAATGAAGGCAGCGTTCTCATCTTGACTTGAAATCATGCTAAATGTAAATTTTCTCTCGTCAGGTAAAACGGTATTTTCAACTCAAAATTAGGCCACTCTTTTTCTCCCTGACTAAAAAAACCTGGGCCATGTATCCACATTGGATCATTTCTTATGGATACATGCCATGTGAAACTAAATCTGCGGTGTTTAATTTAGATTCCATTTTGAACCGCTCATCAGCTTTAAATACTTCATTTATCTTACCTATTGACAACGAAGGTAGTCCAACGACTAGAATGAGATGAAAATCAATTGAAGACATTAGTTGAATCAGTCCAATATTGTACTAGGCTTACTTTGTGCAGTAAACATTTTCGAATTTTACAAATTAATTGAGCTAACAAAAGCGTTCCCTGCTATTCTAGTCTAGGAAGTGAAGTAGTTTTAGCTGGCGCAACGTTACTTTTTGATGCTATAAATCTCACTTCAACTTTCCTGACGCGTCCACCGTTTTTGCATAGACTACAGCATTGTACGGTTGAATTGATGCTTCTAAATACCCGTGCAGATATAAATCTTCTTTACTATTTGCACCACCTAATAAGTCATACAATTCAAAAGTGCCTTACAGCCCATAGGATACTTGTATTTGCTAAATAATGCTGACAACGTAGCGCTAAGAATGGAACAAAACTTGTGCCACAGGTAACTGGCCTTAACCTCAATATCTGAATAGTATTCGTTGCATTTTTTATAGCCTGTCTTCATTGTTTCTGATATCAGCTGTCAACACATGTTTATGTGAACGGAAAAAAGTCAATAACTCAAACAAATCAGGCTGAATTGTTGGGCATAATAGTAGTGTTATTCATAGAGCGTCCGTTGCTCTATTTGTACGTCGCATCAAAGGCAACTCTTAATTTAGTTGTAACACTATCAAGAGTGTATAACTGAATGATGTGGCATAAACAATTTAATTTCACCAATACGATCAGATCAACAAAGCATGTTAACCCTACCACCACTACTAAAACCTGGACACCTTTTGATATATGCAAATCTTTAAATGGAATGGGTGTTTTTTGTGCATAGCCAGTAATATCGTCCATCACACCAAATTTAGCAATTGCAGAAAAAGTTGTAAGTCTCGACTTCACCAATGTATCAACCTGATCAAAAACTTCAGCCTTTGATTCGCCAATGCCATTTATCGTTATTTCTTTTTTCTCTACATTAAGACTAGTTTTCTTAACTAACCTTGATATCACAAAATTTAATTGGCCTCCAGTACCATGGTAAATGACTATGCAACGAACGTTTATCCCCTAGCTATCCGTAGAATGGTTTTCTGCTCTTCTTTCTGTAGTTTCGCTGACTCTCGGTCCAATAAATTATGTTGAACACCCTTACAGGTCTCACAACGCTGATCGCTGCAGTCCTTTGTCATATGACGCCTTCTAAAAACAAACTAAGCAAACAGAATGCTTTTCATATTCTTGAAACCCCTTAATCGGCGACAATTTTAAAAATTCCTCACACGGAGATATCATATGGGGCTGAACTACGGAAGCAAGAAAATCTTTCATGTACAATATTAGCCGTAGTCAGCACAAAACGTTTGACACTTGCTTTTGCCCGCGATTGTACCTTGAATATACCGCCGTAGTTCATTTCTCGATTTGCCAGATTTGTACACCTATTAAATAAAAACTTGGCTCATTGTTCCCTCGATGGTAATTTTTTACAATCAAATTCATTCTCCCAGCGCTTATGCTCATGCCCAGCGGATATGCTCATCCAACTTACCCGGATGATGCTGATGCTGTTCAAGAAAACCCAAATTTGCGCTCTGTAATAGTACAGGGCCATGTATTGGTAAATGGGTTGTTTCCGCATTAAATCAATACCATGATTGCTTGGCGCTCTGTGTATATTATGCTAGTTCAGGATGACAAAACGACGAATGTATGGCCATACGACTGCTTGCTTTTGGAGTTGGCCTTAAAGAAAGAAATAGAAACTTGTTTTTGAATGTCACCCGATTTTATAAAAAAAAAAAAAATGCAAAACTTACGCGAAAGAACAAGCCGGTTTTGTCCTCTTTGCAGTAGAGACCCCAAAACAACAATTGCCATTTGTTGAGTCAAGAGCCCGCGATGGTATTTTCTTTTGGTCAAGAACGTTTCATCAATTTGCACAGTCTAGCCTTCACCACCCAAACAGTCGTTATAATGTGAAGCTACAATTTCGCACACCTTACGACAATAGCTGTAATAGTCGGAGGACACCGTATGCGAACTTATGCTTTCTTCTCCTCTATAAAAATTGAATAACGGTATTAGTCAGTTGGTATGAAATGCAGCAAGGGTGCCCAAGCCCCCCCTATACTATCGTGGACATTTTTTGTTGAAAAAAATTATTTTTTTATTTTAAGCATTGAATGTATTTGTTATTTGCACTTCCATAAGAAACTTTTGGGCACCCTTGAGCTGAAACCAGTTATGACGAAGTTTAATTGCGCGCCACCAGGTTGGTTGCAATGGAACAAAACAGAAATACTGTACAACCGCTTATCTTGACATAACACAAGCCTTCGACAAAGTTTGGCATATAGGCCTTCTATATGAACTGAGAAAGGATCTTCCTTACCCATTCTTCGAAGTATTAAAATCTTATCTGACTGACCGCCACTTCATGGTTAAGTGTAACAACGAATACTCATCAATCTATGAGGTACTATCGAGTGTTCTACAAGGTAGTGTGTTAGACCAAATTCTACACCCACTGTTTACAGCTGATTTGCCAATATCTACTGAAACAACAATTCTACTTTTGCTGATGACACCATTGTAATGTCAGTCATGCGGACCCAAATACAGCCTCTTTACAACTACAACGGAGTTTAAACGATATTGAAACGTGGCTACAAACATGGAGACTTAACATAAACCCGTCAAAATCAATCGAAGTGACGTACTCGCTTGGAAGAAGTGACTGTGCAGCAGTATTTCTAAGAAACCAACAACTGCAAAAAGAGGACAGCGCCAAATGCTTAGGGTTTCATCTCGACAAGCGAGCCATATGGCAGAAACATATTTTCACAAAAAGGAAACAACTGGGGCTAAGACTCACAAGTTTATAATGGCTTCTAGGCTATCACTTGAGAACAAAAGATTGGTCTACATGTCAGTGATTAAGCCAATTTGGACGCTTGGTCTAAAACTTTGGGGATCAGCAGCCATATCAAACATCGACATTAGTCATCGATTCCAATCGAAAGTTTTACGACTTATAACGAAATCGCCATACCATGTCACGAATGCAACACTGCACCACGACCTCAAAGTACCTTCAGTTGCAGATGAATTGAAAATGTACAACGCAAATTACATCTCCCGCCTCCAAATTCATCCAAATCTAGCTGCGAACGCTCTATTGGGACAGTTTCTCGAAGTTCGAAGGATATTTAGATTTAGAGATACAACGCTAGCCATCATAAAATAGATCATAATCATAATATCATAACAACATATTAAGTATATTTTTGTAGATGTAAATAGAGGTGCAACAATGGTTGTTTCCACTGCATATTATTTTAAATAGTTTTAATTTATAGTAAGTACATAATTATAATATTTGCATCTTAAAGATAGGTGCAAAAATAAAATGAATGAAATATAAAAAAAAAAAAAAAATATTCTGACACGGTGACAATTTGTGTTGCTTTTGCAGTAGTGTCAAATATTGGGTTGATAATCGTCGTCAAAATTCGAGTTGAACTAGCAGAATGCGTCTCCACGGTTCACCGTTGACATATGCATTAAATGACTCTGGGATTGAGTTTAAGGGCCGCCCCACCAAAAAATGTCCTGGCGTCAGTACTTTCAATTCGTTGGAATCCGACGACAGTGGACACAAAGGCCTAGAGTTCATACGGGCCTAAACTTGCGTAACAGCTGTTGCAAGTTCCTCATATAAAAGCGCAATCCCGTTTATATGTTGGACTAACATGCGCTTTCCACAGGCAACACAACTTCGAACCATCTCGCGCGCCAACTGTCTGTAACCGATCACCCAATATTATTTATTATTTGCAAAAGCGCATTCACTAATGAAGGCAGCGTTCTCATCTTGACTTGAAATCATGCTAAATGTAAATTTTCTCTCGTCAGGTAAAACGGTATTTTCAACTCAAAATTAGGCCACTCTTTTTCTCCCTGACTAAAAAAACCTGGGCCATGTATCCACATTGGATCATTTCTTATGGATACATGCCATGTGAAACTAAATCTGCGGTGTTTAATTTAGATTCCATTTTGAACCGCTCATCAGCTTTAAATACTTCATTTATCTTACCTATTGACAACGAAGGTAGTCCAACGACTAGAATGAGATGAAAATCAATTGAAGACATTAGTTGAATCAGTCCAATATTGTACTAGGCTTACTTTGTGCAGTAAACATTTTCGAATTTTACAAATTAATTGAGCTAACAAAAGCGTTCCCTGCTATTCTAGTCTAGGAAGTGAAGTAGTTTTAGCTGGCGCAACGTTACTTTTTGATGCTATAAATCTCACTTCAACTTTCCTGACGCGTCCACCGTTTTTGCATAGACTACAGCATTGTACGGTTGAATTGATGCTTCTAAATACCCGTGCAGATATAAATCTTCTTTACTATTTGCACCACCTAATAAGTCATACAATTCAAAAGTGCCTTACAGCCCATAGGATACTTGTATTTGCTAAATAATGCTGACAACGTAGCGCTAAGAATGGAACAAAACTTGTGCCACAGGTAACTGGCCTTAACCTATCTCCACGGTCTATTTATATATATATATATATATATATATATATATATATATATATATATATATATATATATATATATATATATATATATATATATATATATATATAACTTCATTGTTGGGGACAAAAATGGAATTATTTCCGCCAGCATGCGGAAGAATAAATCAACACAAAAAGCATGTCTCGGCTTCACCAATGTATCAACCCGACCAAGAACTTCAATGCCGTTTATTCTTTTTTCTCTACATTAAAACTAAGTTTCTTAACTAACCTTGATATCACAAAATTTAATTGGCTTCCAGAATCCAGCACACACATGCATTCGTGCAGTTTCTGATTGACATTCGATACTATAACCACTGCTGTAGCGAAGAAATTAGTGAATCGATTTGGTAGCAACGAACGTATATCCCCAATGGTATCCGTAGAATGTTTATCTGCCCCTAAACTTTCGCTGATTCTCGGTCCAATAAATTATGATGAGAACCCTTACAGGTCTCACAATTCTGAGCGTTGCATTCCTTTGTCATATGACGCTTACTAAAAACAAGCTAAAACCTCTCAATCGGCGAAAATTTTATAAATTCCTCACACGCAGATATCCTATTGGGCTGAACAACGAAAGCAAGAAAAACTTTCATGTACAATAGTAGACGTAGTCAGCACAGAACGTTTAACACTTGCTTTTGCCTGCGATTTTACCTTGAATATACCGCCGTAGTTCATTTCTCGATTTGCCAGATTTTTCTCGATTTTAAATGTAATTTTTGTTTCGAGAAGGAGAATTAGGTAAATCTTAATATGTAGAACACTTCGCTTGTTCGTTTATGACTGAAACATTTTTTGACAGATATCCGATTTTTAAGATATACAGATATCCGATTTACATCGATACTATTACATCCCCTTTCTTTAAACTTAAAAATAATATTTATGTGTTAATTCAAAACAAAAGTTTAGATTGTAAAGCAATTTTACGTTGACGTTGTGGTCTTTCCATAGAATATCTGGACGCAGCGCATACTCGACTTCAGGCGGCAAGTCTGGTCTGGGTGTTGAGCTAACAATATACCTAAATAACAGATTCTTTGTTAATCATTTTCAGATAAGGATAGTCTTACTGAACAGTCCTCTTGTTGAACGTGTTGATCCGATGTTAACATCTCGATTGCAGATTATGTTGTTCACATATATTGTAATTTAGTAAGTATTTTGCTTTTTTTATATGTATTGATTTTCGTTTATAATTTCTTTTGTTTCACAACATAAAGTTTATGTTCGGCCCAAAAGCTTATTTCTAATGACTCCTCTTTTCCAATTTTCAAAAACTTGATCGCCTATTTATAGGTTATTCTGCATTCTAGTGCCACTACCTTTTTTTTTGTTTGAGTGTTTCTCCATACTAGTAGTCATTTGTAAAAATCTGAGTTAGCCGCAAGTGGCTTCTTTATTAGTGTGTTTGAATATTTCACAGCTGATTCTGCTTTCCCATTTGCTTGTTGATGATGTGGACTTGATGTTTTGTTCACTTGTAAAATTTGTTCCATATCTTCCAAAATTTATTCGACATGCTCTTTTTATTGCTTGAGCTGATGAACTGTTCATTTCATCTATTTCGAAAAAATCAGAGTAATGGTCAACTGTAATAAAAAAATGTTTCTACTTTCCGTTTATGTTTAGCTCGAAAACATCCAAAGATATAATTTCATATGGTGCTAGAGGCACTGTTGTTATAACTGGCGGTTCTCTTGTGTTACAGATGCGAAATTCGCTTATAAGTTTTTATATATCTTCTGTTATTCCAATACAGTACACACTTGATGTCAAGGTGCGGGTAATGCAGACGTTGAAGAACATCTTGTTGCACCGGTTTTGGTATTAACAGATTAATTTCTTTCTTGTTATAAATTCGCCAGCCATAGGCCAGTACTTATATTTTATGATCTAACAATTTTTTCTCATTTGGTCAACTGTTTTTTATTGTTTCTCCTAAACAAATTGTTTCCCAGTCATTACTTTGACATTTTTTCATTTTTGTTAACGTTGTTTGTGATACTGGTGTTTCAGATATGTCACTGTTCAATTCCTCTTCCATTTCGTTTACCTTTTGATCAATCTTATATATTTCAAATGATTTTTCGTTCAGACTTGATTCTACTGGCGGTCTCGACAGTGTATCGACAATGAACATTTCGGTTAAATTTTTATACACAATGTTTTAACCAATATTGTTTTAAAGAGTTTTCGTGTTTAATTTGATTACATATTTCTATTAGCTTAAGTGTGTGCCATATTCCTGCGGAAAATAATGGACAATGTTGTGATTACATAAAACAATATCTCAACTCTGCTCTTGTCATTTCATTTGATTACTGTTAATTTTGTTGTTTCAACTATTGGTATCTGCCTTACATCTATTGTCTTTTGAATTGTGTTTGTTTTGTATATCTGTGCCTTTGGTTCTATCTTCTTTAAACCATTTGTTCTAATGACGTTGCATGTTGCACTAGTGTCTAGTTGACACTTTACAGTGTTGAGTTGTTTGTGCTTATTACAGAAAATTAAATCTATATAAAATACCTTTGTTGAAATTGTTTTTATCAAGACTTAAAACACGCACATATATTGGATCCTTCATGCCCATAGCATATTAACTGTTTCAAACTTATTTGAGCTATAGTTCTGGTTGCAGTCGATTTCCTTCACGTGCTTGGCTTCCGGCATTTTTGACAAGCAGACGAACTGCGTTGCGGGCTCGGCACTGCTCCAGTTTGAATTGTTGAATTTTGTTAACCTCAAAGCTGTTGTTGTTGTCATTGTTACTGTTCTTCTGTTGTACTTGTTAGTTGAAGCCTCCTTCGAGCAACATATAGCTATCGCATTTTTCGATGTTATATATTCGGTCAACCATAATTGTTCGCGCAGATTATGGTCGCTGATTGAACAAATAATTTGGTCCAATAATAAGTCATCTTTTAGTGTTCCGTACTGTGAATTTTGTACTAGCCCAAGGAGTCTGTTAAAATCCTGATCGTATGTCTCTTCTTATTCCTGATTGGTCATGTTGAACATTGTGCGCACATATCGCGTTTAATTTTAGTGCTAACTGTTTTTCAATAGCGTCCAATAAATTTGCCACTGTTGCTACTTCGTGTTCGTTCATTTTCATGTTAGTGTGCCATTTAAATATATCCTCGTCAACTGCACTTAGAAAAATTGTCTTTGTTGTAATCTCTGGTTGCGAACTGATGTATGTTTGCTGTCAGGTAGTTATTCCATTTTTGCTTAAAAAACATTACATTCTCGGCTATGTTGCCTGTTTTGATGTTTATAGGACTAGGCAACGCCACTTGAGACAAAACACGTGGCACTCTGCCTGCGTCTCAGTCTTCTGCGTTTATTCTTTGCTTCATTTGAGCAAGTTGTTGTTTTAGATATTCAATCTGGTGTTCCATTGTACTCTTTGTTACTGTTTTTCTTAATTGTTCTTGGGTTTTTTTCCCACCGTATACATTTTATGTTTTATATTTAGTTTTTAGTTATATAAAAACGAACATGCAAAAAGGATTCGGCACATCTGAGACACGAAGCAATATTTGTGTCTTCTGCATTCTAATATAGTATTACATAAAAAAAACATACAGTACACATGTACTCCAACAATGCATCGCCATGCGGGTGCTGTGTGCGTGGCGATGTTATTGAATTTGAGTTTCAGTTAGAGTTGTACAGTAGAGATAAGGAATATTGAGGCATTATGAGCGAAATTGCGTACACAGCTGCAGATGCATGGTATGTACATACATATATTTTAATGTATGTAAACGAGTACAGGTTTTCAACAAATTTCCAAGGCAACCTAAATTTTATGATTATGCACCCTAGCTATGATTTTAATGATTTAAATGCAAATCAGCAACAAATTTGAATTTTACAATAAAGCCAAATAGAGTTTAAGTCGCCCAAAACTTATTCCTCACTTTGAAGTTTAGTCGCTGCAATTTTAGATCGAGAACTCTAACAATTTCATTAATTGTATCCCAGAATTATCTTTTTATAAAAAGAACTTTGCTACGGCAAAATTGGAGCAGCATGAGTAAGACAATTAATTGGTATATTCTTTAACTTATTATCTAGCATTAGGTAGCTTAACGACGTGCGAAGCTTCTTGACAAGGGCTCTGGCAACTAAACTGGCTTTTGAAAAACTGCGGAAATATTGCCACTACGTATATTTTCGATATATGGCAGCAGTTGTTTTTTTGTTTTCCTTTGATCATTGTGCGTAAGTACACTATGCATAAGTAAATATTTGTCGTAGAAAAAAATAAAAGTGACAACCGAAACTATACCGGTATAAACGTTTTGGTTCCAGTAAGGTTCTGAAATTACTTTATTTCGGTAAAAAGTTTAAGTTTTAAGCCCAATACTGAGATCGATGAAAATTTTTGATGATAAAATTGTTAATTGTGCTATGTCAAACAAACGAAAAACAGTGTTCCCAAATCAACATGAAATACTAAAAACAGATATTTATTAGGTGATTTTGCTTTGGGGTTTTCTGACGGAGATGCAAAAGGTCACACTGTTTGTCATCTGTTTTTGGAGTATATAAAGTGTTTTCGGAATCAAACGTTTGATGAAAATCAGTTCGTGCCGAAATTTTTTGATTGTTCTTTGACAACGCTTTTTTATATGAAGCTTTTATTGACATCAAAAGTTTTCAACGATCTTTTTCATGGAGATTTAAAAACAAAATTAAAATTTTGGTCCGGTTCCGGTTCTCAATTTGAATTTGAATTGGTTAACGGTTCCGATTTCATTCCCAGTTAAAACAGAATGTCTTTAATAAATGGCTGAAAAGAAAAAAGGCAAAGTCATTACAAATACATACGAATGAAACTTTTGTTGTCTTGTTGAGTTACCAAATCTATCAATATTTTAAGAAACTTACATTGTATCCGAAAATTTTTTTTGTGTATCATTTCCAAAATGTTTCATTTCAATCTTCTTTTGTGCATACCCTTTCTACTTTTACCGCCTGCAATTCTATTGGTAAATTAATTCTGTACGACCGGAATATTGGTAATATATAAGGTACAGACATTGCATATTCCTAATTAATTAGATTAGATGCTATTTGAACGTATAATGAATATTTTTTGTTTTTAATGTAAGCATTTTATACGTCCTTCCACGTTGCATTTGTCTAAGGAATAGATTCTGATTGAAATCGACGAGTTGTGCTCAATAAGTTATTCTATTTAAACTAAAAAAATATAGTGTACTTTAATTTGAGAGGGTTTGTATTCACACGAGCCTCAGATTGCACGTTTGTTGGTTGCATATTTTTGTTTTGAACCTTAATGAATTGACATATATATACATATGTATGTACATATATGTAATATGGTGTAATGGACATATGGATGAGTACATGTACATACCCCCATGTACGATATTTGTAAATTTTGTGTTTTGTTTCGAAAAATTGAACTTTTGAATTTGTATTGAGGCCTGTTATACTTTTTATAATTGGTGTTTGAAGAATACCACGTTTTTCACATGATTTTTTTTAATTCTTTAGATAAAGCGAATAGACCGCTTAAATTGTTATACCATTCGCAAATAGTGTGCAATTGTATTGTTAGTTTGTCTGAAAGTTCGTAACACATTAAAGGCGGCATTGTAGTCCTCCTGAAGTATACATATGTACTTACTACATACACGTGCTGGAACGACAAATTTTTTACCCCAAACAAACCAAAAATTTGAACTTTTAATTTTAATCGCAAATATCTCAGCTTATGTTTTATCTATTTTATATAATTTATTTATTTCTCTTAACTAATAATATTTTTGCTGCATTTTAATACTTCAAATATACTTTTACTTCATTTTATGCTACAATATGTCAAAAAACACTACCGCAATAGTCTGCGTTTAGTTACATACAAGATGCATGGAATGAGCGAATAAATACATATACGATTACCTTTACCAAAAAATATTCTAAAAATGCTTATCTTTGGAGTTTTAGTTCATTCTTTTTCAATCAATGACAAAAAAAAAATATTAGCGCCATGGACAACAACGGAAATCAAATTTGGGCGGATGTGTGAAAAATTATGTTAAATGTGTATCTTGAGGGAAAATCATGTAGAAAAATTGAAAAAGTATTTGCAGAGCTCACTCATCAATACAAAGACTAGTAACTAACTACTGTTTAACGGGTTCCATCCTGCCAAAATCCAGATTCATCGTAAATCTCTCAACAAAACGAGAGAAAAAAACTAAAACTAGATTAGAGATAGGTATTCAAAAATAATTTTCGATGATACAGTCCGGAAATTAAAAAAAAAAAAATGGGTTCTATGGTTGAGTTGCCCGTAAGAAGCCTCATATCTTAGCTAAATAAGCAGAAGTGCATGATGTTTGTAAATGAGTTTCCAAGCCCCCAGATTTTTGGAACAAGTTTTTTATTTTGGTCGGTTGAGAGTAAATTTCGTATTTTCGGGATAAAAGGAAAAAGCCGGTGTGGAGAAATAGCGGTACGGCCTTTGAATAGGAATATTTGTTGCCAATCGTTAAAGATGGTGGTGGAGAAGGTTGTGGTTTGGGATGTGAGGCAGCCAAAGGTTTTGGCAACTAAATTTATTGAATCAATAATGGACCAAACTAGTTAAATCCTAGTTTTGAAAGTTGGGGCTGCAAGCAGAGTTTTGGTTTCAGCAAGACAACGACCCCAACCACAAAGCACATAAAGTTAAGCTCTGGCTCCTTTATAATATAAAAAACAGTTGAGAGCACCTCACCAATGACACACCATTACCTCCAAAAATATGAAAAAAGACAATAATGGAGGAATGGGAAAAATTATAACTGAAGCTACAAAAAACTTGTGAACCACAAGCCAAGACGTGTAACGGAGGTACTGGCGAGAAAGCGTTATCCTTCCAATTACTAGCAATTAATTTTCTTCCGAAAAAAGACTGTTCGCAGACTTTTGCTTTTGTGCTTCTCTGCCATGTAACGCCACGCCTTTTTGGGGTGGCATATACAGAGTGGTCTCGTTTGAAAGAACACTTCCCACTTGGCATAATGGGCTTAGCACGCCCACCATTTTAAGGTTTTTGAGAAGGAAACCACTTATTTTACAACCTGTTTAAATTTAAAATTCCGTACGATAGCTTCCCATGATAGTAAATTTCACATACAACATTTGTATGTACAGTGGTGGACAAAAGTCTAAGTACGACACCCATTTTTGCTACATGACGAATTAAAAAACAATAAAAGAAAAGTAATGCTGCAGATTTGTTTGAAATCTATTTTATTTAATATAAATAAGTACTAAGTTTCTTCAATATGAACTTAACAAATTACTGTAAAAAAAAAAGTTTTTAGAAGTCTACGTACGAATTGAAAATTAGTAAAAATAAGTTTACGAAGGATTAGTGCCTTAATAGTAAAAGTTAATTTAATACTTGGTCGTCCACGGGAATCTATAACTGCCTGCAAGCGTCTGGTCAAAAAAATGTATGTATGCTAGTGGTGCTCTGTTTGGCCGCAGTTCAAGTACCTGCTACAGATATGCATTGGGCACATTCTGCAACAGACTGGGATGCTTCGATAATTATACTCTGCCTTGGATGCTATTGGTGTGCTAGTTAGCCTTTTTTGGGGGCCAATTTTTTTGCTGTCCATTTGAATTGTTTAAAAATTCTAACAAAATATCCCGCATATGTCCAGATTAGACCAGTAAGAAATATAATCTACGGTTCATGTCTAAAACATATTAATTTTTAATGTTGCTCTGGTTCTTATTTGTGTACTAAAACAATGTAATGTCTCCTGAAGTCCACATTAGTGGGGAAAGGTTTTTATTGTCATTCATTTGGGAATGGCCAAAAACAGAAACGCCCTTTAGTTACGTATCCTCTGGTTAACATATGAACATCAGATACGGGGTGTGGAAATTGTGAAAAGGAAAATTGATAAGCTTCAATAAGAATTTGTTAACGAGAAATCCATGACAACCAGTGGAAAGTTGGATTAATAATTTTGAAGAAGTTGCCGCTATCCTGTACCTTGACGTTCCCACTAACAGGCCTGTTAGAAATATACACAATGAGTGAACGTGGTATTAAAATTTTACAAACCTTGAAAGAGTCAATAACAGTGAATTTTGAACTCAAGAAAATAGTGGGCAATATATACATATATCAAAGAAAGAATAAGAATTCGAGAATAAGAATACGCCTCTAAAATACATTTTGTAATTAAAACATATTTTTGCAGACAGCGTGTACAATTTCTGTTTAATCTACATCACAATAATTAATCATTTCCTATATTTTAATTAATAAATTAGTATTTTACTAAATCAGCTAGTAAATCGTTAATTGGATTTTTAAATCAATGCCGACAGCTGAAAGATGCTACTTCGCTAGTGCCATTTTCTTAAAAAAGAATATCGAACTTAGTTTTTAAGTACAATAGATAGCATGCTGCTGTTTGTGGTAAAACAGGACTAAACTAATTATTTTCAATCGCATTTATTGTAATATTAAGCAATCGCGCATTCGTCGTTTTAGGTTACTTTTCATCTACTACCGTAAAACAACACACCAGGGAACTGCATATGCTACCTTTTTGCGACTTAGCGTATACGCACAGACAACGCATGATGCTCATTACACAGGAGTATATGCTCCGTGCTTGTCAACGGACTAGTTTAAAACATTGAAACTCTTTAAAATACGCTAGACTCAGATGAGCAGCTGCTTCGTGTGGTATACTGGTTCGTCTCTGCCGTGTCTGCTTCGATCACAATACTAACACACTGTGTACATATCAAAGCCTTTAAAAAATAATTTTGTATTGGCAACTCTGATGTTATAAAATATATGTATCTGTCATTCGATGTTGTTGCGTAAATAAATACATCATTTATACGTCATTTATATGTACCTATTACACGCAAGTGTTTCCTCAGTCGACTGTGTCCTGTTATTATTCCTGTCAGTAATTTTAAATGGTTTCTACATAGTTGGAGCATTGTTTTCGTTATGCTCTGCCTCTTATTTACCTTCTTGCAGGCCAACTGTGGTGGCTGCACCAGAGTTTTACCACAGAGTTTTGTCTTGGAGAGCCACCATGGCGACTGAGTTATTTTTATACAGAACCAAGCCAGACTGATAATCGATACTATGCATGATATCTAGATCCGGACCTGTAGGCATTTTTAAGTCTATAGCCAGGTCTAGGAAGGAATGGGGTGCTAGGATGGGATAGCAGAGGAGAGTTGGGTGTGGGAGTCACACGCCACCAAATTTGACGTATTCCGAAGAATACGTTACCCTTAGAAAAGAGGTTGTGTCATCAATCATCAGCACCTATGGGTCGACTTGAAGTGTTTGGGATATGGGACAGTAGATCAGCATGGTTGACTCTACCGATCCACTCCGCAACACTCCCGACGTTCGCTAGGGTCTCGGGATATTGGGATATATTTTTTTGGTCGACAAAATATGAAAGATGTTTTAATATTTTTTTCAATATAAGATATTGACTCCAATAAATGAACGAAGTATCATCCTTCCAAAAAGAGACGTCTCAATAGATATTGAAATTAAAAAAATTTAAAAGTCTATGGAACGATCTGCAACTGATTCGAGGCAAAGCTGCAAATGAAGATGAAAGATATTTTTAAGTGATCGGTGGTTCTGTAATGGCGGGAAATTTAAATCGTTTCGACGCCATGAAAAAACTGAACTATGAAGTAATGTAGCAAACTTTGCAAAAAAAGAAAGAAAAAAAACCCATCTGATGTGTACGAAGAATTGCAGGAAAAGTTAGTTCATATATACAAAGCTAATTTCGAAATAGGAGTTTTTCGTCTGTTAAATGTATTGTATTCAACGTTTATTTAATGGTTTTTAAAAATTAAAAATCTTCGTCGCTTATTATTTCGCAAGATCACGTTTCTCGTTTATCATGTATATGTTTGTATTATTATATTTGTAAAAAGAAAAACAAAAAGCACATTGTCCAGTCACTATAAGCAAAATTAGATTCAATCGCTAGAAAATTTTTTAATTTGAAATGCTATTCATGTAAAATGTAGGACCTGTCCTCTTTTAGTATCGTATTTTCTCTCGACGGCCCTGCACCAATCAACAACGCTGGAAATAACTTTAGCTCTTATTTTGGAAAGTATATTAGGTTCATAAATTTTCAATGTTATAAAATATTTTCATATATGGTGTTTTTTTTAGAGGTTCCATTTTCCGCAGGGATTAGACTGTCATACATTAGTTATATAGGGTGTCTCAGTTAGAGCGCCGGATTTAATTTTTAATTAAAAACTTGTTTTTTGAAAATTTATGAAACTTATTGAAACATATAGTAGACATCATGGGTTATGTATGGAATGACACATCGGGTATATAACACTTCGGCTTTGCTGGCATATACGCCCTCTTTTCGTGAAATTTTCCATAACCGTTTTGCATACAAAATCATCTTTATTTACTACTAGATGGTCCCTGCGACTTTTTAGGCGGCCATGCCCCGAGAGAAAGAGATAAAACGCGTTTCTATAAAGTTTCCCTATCCTTTGTCTCCTTTTTGTGCTATGGTTCGTGCGTCCGCACTACACTAGCGTCATAAGCGATCATTTTGTTGTTGTTGTAACAGCTTCGTTTGAGCTACATCAGGAAATATATATACACAATTTATTATATATGAATGAATGTAATTGTGCAAAGCGATTTTTGCATGTATGAGAAAGATAGACCGAAATGCAACCTCAGGTGTCAAGGTCTAGGAAAAAAGCAACACCAACTGGTCGTAACCAGAGATCTAAAGGGCTCAATTGAGTCGGATGGGACGGGCAGTTAAACAAATGTATCATACCGTGCGGTGATTGACCGCATTCAAGGCAGCAATTAGTATTGCTTATCCCAATTCTTTCCCTGTAGCACTCGAGCATAAGAGCGTATAGCTTTTTCAGTTGCATCTTTATGCAATTGGGCTCTGCTTCGAAAGCAGCTCATTATGTTGGTGAACTGGCAGTATCATCGCTTCATTATGCAAATGATCCTCATGGGTCATTTGCAGACAATCACTGGCAGTCCTCAGCGCACTATTCTGACTTCTTTGCAGGCATTGCAATTGAGTCTTACTTAGGAAAGGGGTCCATACAGAAGCAGCGTAATTTAGGACAGAACGTCCAATAGCTTTATAAATTGTTATTATAGTCTCCTTTTCCTTACCCCAAGAAGATCCGGCAAGCGCTTTCAACACTTCTCGATCCAAGACGATTATTTGTCTTGGTGGCATGAGCCGAGAATCTATGCAATGGGTCAAATGTTGTTCCCAATATTATCGGCTACTGAACAGTAGGAATCCTTAGACCTCCAACAAAGACATCTAGTTCCATCCTCACCTCCTTAGTCCAGGAAGTGAAAATGGAGGCAGAAGACTTATGAGTTGAAAGCCTAAGGTTGCGCGCATTGAAAAACTTTAATAAATTGTCCAAATAGATGTTAATTCTCGCACAGATATCATCTACATTCACGCCCGAGGATAAGACAGAACAATAATCTGCATAGGTCACTAGTTTTATAAGGAGGGGGGGAAGGGTCATCTTTGCCAAATAAAGGTTAAACAGAAAAGGAGAGAGAACCCCACCCTGCGGAACACCTGTCTTTAACTTACGATAACCCGACCTCACACCCCTGAACTCAACGTATGCCCTTCTACCATTAAGATAGATCAATAGCCGGCGTTTCTTTTTATCGGGTAGTGAGATGGAGTCCAGGTCTTTAAACAAGATTGCATGATCAACTGTGTCAAATGCCTTGTTTAAGTCTAGAGCCACCATCACTGTACGTTCGCATGGCCTCGGCTTATTAAGTCCATCAGCTATAAAAGTAGTGAGTAGTAGTAGTGCTATAGGCCCACTGGTGCTTCAGCATCATCATTGATATGCCGTCTGGGCCGAGTGCCTTGGATGATTTTGCTTTCCCTATAGCAGCCAAAAAATATACCAAATCTTCATGTCCTTTTTTCCTTCTAATGTGACGTATGGATTTACGCTTTAACCTATTCTGCTGAGAAGGTTGTTGCACGAACTGTCTGCAGAAATAGGTGGCACACTTCTTTGACGATCCTATTTTCACTCCCTCAAATGTGACAGATGAAAGAGCTCTATTCTGCGGTACACCAGATATCTTTTTAATAGTGTTCCACAAACTTCGCGAAACCGAGTCACAATTATCCAAGTGCTCTAACCATTTTGCCTTTCTAAGTTCCGCAACGAGATTATTCACATTGCGAGAAAACAAGGCAATACGACTGTCACCCAGATCATTGGCACGAATTTGATCACTCAAGGTCGCTAAGCGTGCAGCTTCCACTGGAAAGCCTCGCGTAATATTAGGAAACCTGCCAGCAGGAACATGCCTCTTTCAGCCTTGGTGATCGCGTCTCTAAGAATTCTTTGACCTACCTTAACATCATTGGGAGGCAAGAGACCGCTGATTGATTGATCAATACAACGTGTTAACTCAGTCCAGTCAGCCCTAGTTCACAAAGACTCGACGATCCGATTCAAAAAAATCTTCCGGACGAGTAATACTAATCACAATAGGGATATGGTCCGAGCCCAACGCTACATCAATCGACCACTCAGAGTATGGAATAAGCGATTCAGTTAAATCAGGGGAGCTGAATGGGGTAGTACTCATCCTGGTTGAACAGTCCTCGTTGATCGTACAAAAAGGAGAGCTGGCTATTTGGTCCGCTATACTTATACCCCTAAGGTCGCATCCTAACTACGAGAATCACATCTCATGGTGTGCATTGAAATACCCGAGAATTGCTCTATGATCCCCTTGCTGGACATGGCTCAAAATCGGATTATACCCAGGGTCGCCGCTGTTGAGTGGTGGAAGATATAAGTTCACAAACTCAATCTCGACCTCTCCGGACTTTACAGCCAGACATTGTGTCTGCAGAAAAAGGTCTGAAATTCACCGTTCGATGAACGATGAATGCCAGTCCTCCTCCACTGTTCCTGTCTCTGTCCTGCCTGACTATATTAAAGTCAGCAACAGATGCCAAATAAATTTTCGTTTTCTTGATCAATTATAGTTATCATACCAATCATTTTCTTTGTATCTTCCATTTTAAAAAAAAAAGATTTCGAACTGACGTGCAACAGAAGCATCAAATAAAAAAAAAACAGATGATCAATATGGGGACAGTGATGTAAAACCCTATTTTAGCATATAATATTTTAAAAAAAATTGTTCAAATTTACAAAATGATACAAATTGTATTAGTTTGATGTTTCTAACTCCGTGATAGCTGATTCTCATTTTATTCGAATTTAATATCAGGTTGAATGTACTTGACTTCGAGATACTCTATACCTTGTGTCTATATTTGAACCTTAGATTTGTATGAGGCTATATTGTATAATGGTCCTATCTGAATCTCTAGTATATGTTATTAGAATTGGCGTAGAATTGAACAAGTTTGACGTATCTAGCTTAATTATTAAAAAAAAAAAAAAATAATATACCTAAAATTAAAAAAGGAGGCAACCCCTCATAGTGGTTTGGACTGAACAAATATAGTGGCAAATATGGAGTTTGTAGAGTAATTACTAATAAAAACAATTTCATTTTCTTACAAAAACAGGGATACTGCAGTGATCTGAACCTGCGTTCCATATTTTATTAGGATAGACGTAAGTTTGGACCAGATTTTGCGTTTATACATTTGTTAACAGAACAAAACAAAAAACTTCCATATAAATTAATAAGATATCAAATATTAAGGCAGGTTTGTATGTCTACCTCTTCTTCGTCGAATAGGTTGAGAAACCAGTAATAGGTAGATGAGATGAGAAGAAAAAATATTACTAAAACAACTTGAGGTTGCTATAAATACTATAAAAACAAAACTTTTTGAAGAGCAAACATTTAATTAAATATTATACATGCAATCATATTTGATTGAAATGTTTGCTGTAACTCCTCATGAAATCTTTTTCATCACACATACACACACAAATTAAGTTCAATAAATTCTTAAAAGAAGAAAAAGCTATATACGCAACTATCATGAACTAGAACTATATTACACATCTGTTGTATCTACACTTGCTCGAAATAGTCTACGTACACTACACCACAAAATAATTTTAACTTTAATCGCAAATATCTCAGCTGATGTTTTATGTATTGAATCAAACTTTGTTTTATTATATAGTTTATTTAATTATTATTTCTCTTAACTAATAATATTTTTGATGCATTTTAATACTTAAAATTATAGTTTTACTTCATTTTATGCTCCATGTCAGAAAAGCACTACCGCAAAAGTCTAGGTACATCTGCATGCCAGACGCATGGAGTCAGCAAATATACGATTAGCATTACTTAAAAACATTTTTAGAAATGCTTATCGCTTTCTTTTACTTTCATAATTGAGAAAGAATGAGGGCAATTACTGAGTGGCTTGCTGCGAGGTGTTTTTATACCGTATATATATTTATGCATGCTTGCTTTATTTATTTTGTTTACTAGCACTGGTCTCAAGCCAGCGGATTTTGTTTTCATTGATTTAAGATCTTTAGCAAGTGTATATGTATGTGTGTATGTATCTATTTGACAGGCCTAAGGGGCGTTTTAGGACACATTTAATTTTTAGCATCAGAGACTGAGAATAATGATTATAAATGCAATATTTAGTTAAGAAACCATTATGGAATGGTGCAGTTTCTTCCTGGGAGACCGAATTGACCTTTATCCAATATTTACATATGATTTTTTTTTTTTATTGAAAGTCAATGTCAATCAGTTTACTTAAAAACTATAATACATTTGTATGTTCAAAAAAAAGTGACATTAAGGCATTTAGCTTAGAGAATGTACATTAACGTAACTAACAAAAAAAATGCCTATTTTGAATACATATATATTGAAATAAAAGCAATTATATTTTTTTTTTGATTTTGAACTTTGTATGGTTAGTGATAATGTGTAGATAATTTGCGGGACCTAGCAGCTATGTACGAGGCATATCCGCAATGTAAGTGTACTGAGGCTTTCACGGGCTGAGGGATTTTATTTTCGTCATGTTGGCAACACTGCAGTGTAGCCTGACATCTTTGCAACGAGACCGGTTCGAGGTCAGTACGTTGAGAACTGTCGACGCGACAATCCAGTCGCCCGCCAAGTGCGAAATACGCGGCGTCATCCGTTATCTCGTTTGGAAGGGAAAACCTCCGTTTGAGATTTATAATGAGGGGAAAACTGCATATGGTGATAAAGCTATGAATCGTACGAGTGTTTACAAGTGGCATCGCGAGTTTAAAAACGGTCGTACGTCTGTGCATGATCAGAGGAGCGGAAGAACTTCAATTGTGACTGACGAAATTGTGGACAAAATCAAAAAGGCGCTCCGTGACGATCGCAGATTGACTGTGGATGAACATTCTGCGATGTTTCCGCAAATTTCTAGATATCGGAAACTGTCCGCGAGGTTGTTCCCAAATGGCTGGCGGGAAACTACTTCGAGGAAGGCATCAAAAAATTGATACCCCGCTTCACCACCTGCATAGAGAGGTCTGGTGACTATGTCGAAAAATAGCTTACATTATGTACTAAAGTATCGCGTAATTTTTTTGTTTAAATAAAAAATTTTAAAACCTACAAAAATTCAATACACTTACTTTCTGGATATGCCTCGAATGTAAAAGTACATGTATGTGCGTCTGCATATATTTACTTATGTATGTATGTCTACAACAGCGAATAATTTTGCACAAATTTTCACAAAAAAAAAATGAATCAAATTTATGGGATATTTATCAATAAAAAACATTCCCCTGGATCTAATAAATTATGATAAATGTACTTGTTACTTGTTCGTGAGCTCTCCCAGTATACCAAATGAAATAACTACAGCGTCTCCTACCTTACAGTAAGACCCAAAAGAGCAAACAGCAGGAACCCAGTTTGTCTGTTCGTACCAATGCCAAATGAACTCCGCATTCGAATTCCAACAAATGAAACGCCTACCACCGTCTTTGCCACAAGCCAAATCCAATCCAGAAACAGAGTCCACCAGGGTGCGCCAAAAAGTACAGCTACACTGCTATACAAACCATCAATTTGATACTGATTTATTAAACTAAGCGTCCACTGGCGCTTGGCTTTCAAATCCAAGATTTTACAATATGTATGCATATGTGCGTGTGTGATAACAATGTAAAAAGAATAATTAAAGAACAAATAAATATAAGAGAGTTAATGAGAGCAATTATGATTGAAACCAAATAGATATTACATGATTAAGGTGAGCAGACGGTTTTGAAGTTTAGATTTGAGCAACAATATTAAATAGCAGCATAAACTAAGCGAATTGACCAAACAGTACTTATTATCTTTTTCCTAGCTTTATTTTTATTTTTTTTTTCGAATTTTGTAAAAATTCGAACATTATTTTTCATTCATTTTGGCGTCTCGTATACATAGATTTTTTCTATTAATTTTTTTTCTGACAACTTTCCATTTTCTATTTTGTTTTCATTTTCTTTATTTTCCTGCAATCTTGTTACTTTAGAAATATTGACATTTATTTTATTACTGTCGTTTATATCTTTAAGTTCTAAGCGCGATAGTCGATCTGCGACATAGTTTTCTTTGCCCCTCAGGTACTTAGATGGCTCTACAACCGTCTAGCGTTAGTGCCAGTTGCTGGCAATCCGGAGTTTCTTCAGGTCATCATAACCCCGATCTTGCCATCTTAAGCTCAGGTCTCCGTCGTAAACCTTCAGTGCTGGAGCTTCGGGGTTCACCCGGATGTGGTAACCAGCCCAGTGCAGCCGCTGGAATTTAATGCGGTGGACTATGTCATCCTCATCATGCAGATCATACAGCTCGTTGTTCATACGGGTCCTAAACTCGACGCCAAATCTAAGGGACCAAAAATCGTACTAAAAATCTTTCTCTCGACCACTCCTAAAGACGCTGTATCCGTTGATGTCAGGGTCCATGCATCTGCGCTCTACTTCTAATTTGCTTGCTACGGCCATTTGCAATATATGATATAGTGTTTCACACATAATTCCAAGGTCTAAACTTTATAAAAAAAAAAATCAAAGTTATTATCTAAACATAACCGAACTTTTTAGTTATAAAATAAAACAAGCGTGGTATTATGTTTCAAAGCTAATATTAATTCAAAATACGATCCATTTAACTCAATACAACGTCTGGAACGCTCAACCAATAAACTCGCTTTTTGGGATGTTCTTGAATGTGCTGGAATGTCACCGTAAAAAGCTCCATTCATTGCAGTTTTAATTTTTTAATTTGAAAATAATGGCACGGTTAAAGATCAGGCGAATACGGAAGGTGGTCGATGAGATAAATCTGTTTTTTCATCAAAAATTCATTGCCTTTTTTGGTCTTGTGAGGTGGTGCATTATCAATGCAATGCAATGAATGAATGCAATGAAAATAGCTGGTCTTCTTTGGAATATTTGGAAAAACGATGTAAAACTTGTAAATAGTATTCTCCAATGATAGTTTGACCTCCTGTAACAAATTCCTTGTGAACAATACCCTTGGAATCATAAAAAGTTGTCAACATTGCCTGAGTTCTTGACTTGTGAAAACGAAATTTTTCAGGTTTTGGCTCGTGTTTTGCTTTCCCTTCTGCAGATTGTCGCTTAGTTTAAGGATCATATATAAAACACCATGTTTCATCACCAGCTATGATCGAATCAAGAAAATTTGGATCGTTTTCAGCTGTTGAAATGATGCCTTTGCAATGCTCTACACGAGCTATTTTTTTTTTTTTCATTTAACTGATGTGGAACCAAAGGTGCACACATCTTTCTTTTATCCAAATCTAAAGTTTATATTTTTTAGATTGGACAGTAAGATGAATTTAATTCTTCTGCCAGCATTCTCACATCACAAATTTGCATCGAAAGCGACTATTTCACTTACTGTTTCCATTAACTCAGCACGATTGGATGCTTCGGGTCGTCTATGTCTTGGATCATCATTTAAATCAACACGACCGTTTTTAAATCGTGTAAACCACGTGTAAACTTGAGTACGACTCATACAATCATCATCACAAATTTTTTTTAAGAAGTTTACCGAGTTTTTAAAAAATATTTTATATTTGCTCTTTGCTCCATTATGTTGTTACGACATAACTACAAAAACTGCTGTTATTAAAACGTGTGTCATTTTGTAACCTGTCCAACGATTAGCATGAATTTAGCTGGTTTCGAAAGAAGAGAAATGTACCTAACATTCTAACACTACCAACATTTGATAGATGGCGCTGCGTGTTCTATGATTTAAATTAAAAGTTCTGTTATTTTTATATCCACCATGTATATGGCGTGCGGCTATATAGGTATCATATAAAAAAGTACACAACAAATTTATATTGTTTTGCAATTTGAACAAACATTTGGTTTATCTAATCCAATTGCTTAAACCGTGAGTTTATATTGGAAAAGAGTAGAAAAATGCGCAAATTTCTTTTGATAATTTGCGCTGTGTTGTAGCGGTGAAAGGGTAACACTGCTTGATTTTAGGCTGCAGCTGTATAAAACGGGAAGCAAAAGATGTTTTCGTTTTATAAATTTGACAATTTGTAGTTTTATTATTGTAGTCGCTCGTCCGTACTGTTGGCGATGAGAAAGATAAGAGCGTTAGCGAACATAGCAGCTGCTTCAATTAGGCCATGAAACGCTTTAAAAAATAGCGAATTTTAAAAGGGGTCGATTATAAATTTCATGTCAGCTGACTTAAGAGTTTAAATAACGATAATTCAAATCTAAATTTGTTGGATTATACAATATTATTTTTGAACAAGTTAAAAGTAGAGAAAGCTATATTTTTAGACAAAGGTACCACGTTGGTTTCAGACACATAATACGGCGCGTTTCACGCGTCGATATCGCACCGGCCTTGCAATTTGCGTCTGAATCATCTTTCCTAATTGCTCGGCAGGGTACAGGCTCGAACTCTTGTCACGCGATCGGCGCTGTTGCCTGCTCCTAGGTGGGACTAATGAACGATGTGTTCTATGATTTAAATTGGTCCCTTGCAGCTCGTTGGTTATCGGATATTGGTTCCAAAACGCGCACGGATTGCTTTTGGCATACCTCACTTGCGTGGAGCAGACGGTGATGCATGTGACTGCATTGCCTATACACTGTCATGGACTTACACTGCCCAAACGAGTGGGATGTAGCCAGGCAAATTTGGCAGTAGTCCAGTCGAAGCATCGTTTGGAAATCGTTTAGAAAGGCGTAGCAAGTGCCGGTGTTGGCAGAGTCGGTACTGGTTCCAAGAACTGTGGGGAATAAAGAAATGAGAAACCCCAGAGATGAAATTAGTGTGTGTTCACACGATTTGAGATGTTAGAGGGATTGAGTACGGATATGAGTGAGTGGTAAAGCAAAAAACTGTGATATGAGTTTAATTTACCGAGTTTTTTTATGTATCCGAGTGATGACACCGTTTGCGTTTTAAGTTCGGCAACACGAATTTGCCCGTCAGATCGAGGAATTTTTCGGAGGACTCGTCAGAGTCGCCATTCAGTTGAGGGTAACAATTCATCCTTCACAACAAGTAAGTCGTCAGTCAGAATATTACGTTGCGTATGTTTCCACTTGTATTGTTTGTGCAGCTCGTGGAGATATTCGTCTTTCCATCGTCGAGCGAATTGATGGTGTAGAGCTTTGAGTGGCTTTGGTCCGCAATAAGAGTGTGGAAAATTCTTCAAATTTTTGAATGAAGCTGCCCATGTGAGGAGCTGAAGGCGGAATAAAAGACCATTCGAGACAATGAACGCTATACTTTTGAGACACTTCGCTATCGGTGGTTCCCATTAACTGGTTGTAATCTGCCAGTAATATTTTGCTGGTGCCCACAAAATTGAGTCCGTTGTCTGAAATGTTCTTTCGGAGTCGATCCCAGCGACCAGCAAAACGGCAGCTGATAATGCATCGGATGAGAGTCTTGTGACCAATTCAAGGTGAATGGCTTTGGTCGCAAAACATACAAACACGCCAACATAACCTTTACTAGTCTGACTTCGTTTGAGGAGAGAAAAATTAATGTCGAAAAGGTCCAGCAAAGTCCACTCCTGTGATTGTAAGGGTGGCGAAAAAGTGAATTAGGGCAGCTATGATTTGGGACCGTATGCGAAGTTTGTAAATAGCGTACTTTTTGCACTGAGAGATTCAGTGCTTAATTTTGTTTTTGAGTTTCGGGATATTAAACTCTTGTGTCACCATTCACAGCATAAGTTTGTGATCTGCGGTTAGTATTGCTTGGTACTTAAAATCAAGTAGGAGAGCTATATTCCAGAGTGGAATTAGCTAAACGCCTACTACCTCTTAACACTCCTTCACTGTCGAGAAAGGGATTTAGCGTCAAGATTATGCTTTTTCTCGAGATAATCTGTGAATCTATATATATATTTTTTTTTATTTCTCCCAATTTTATTGTACGTCTGGCTTAAATAATTTTAAATTGACTTTTAGTGCATGATTTAAGTGAGTTAGGTGGGCTAAAATTAAATTAAATGACTATTCATAAAAGTTTATTTTAAAACATAAGCATTAATTATTGTACTAAGTTATACATATGTATTAAACTAAACTAAATCAACAGGCCTTGTCCTTTGTAGTCTTCTTTTACGCAATAGTTCTTGCACGGGTAGGTCATTTATTTGTTTCTTCGAATGTAAATGTAATTTAGTTTGGTGTTTTCTGCTTATGTTTACAACCTCTTCTTCCACCGTTGGGATGTCTAAGTCTCTATGTAAATCCATGTTGGTGATATACCACTCCGCATTCGTCATGAGACGGAGGATTTTTGATTGTTGTCTCTGAATAAATGCCATAGGTCCAAATTGGTTTTATTATAGATTTATAGATTAATAGCTTGTTTTTTGGGATAGGCTTGAGTTCCTATTTAAAATCCAGTATGATTGTTTACTTCTTTGCTTGATCTGATCACGTTATTTTTTTAATGTTGTACTTCCAAATCAGCTTGTTGTCAATATATAGGCCTATATATTTTGCTATATTTTCAATAGTCACGTCATTACCATGGATTTTCAAGTGGATTGGAGTAAATTTGGTTTTGGTAGTGTATATCACTTGTACCGTTTTAGTGTTGTTTATTTTAATTTTCCATTTATTAAACCAATCTAACGTAGAGTTTAAAATTCTTTGCAATGTGGCTACTGCAGTGTTAATATTGTAGTCAGCACTTAGCAAGATGATGATACATCAGCGAAAGTTGCTAGCATTGAAGAGTTTTCAGATGGGGTCGGCATATCTGCTGTGAAAATGGTGTATAAAAGCGGACCTAGCACGTTTCCTTGAGGTACGCCTGTATTTACATTCGTCTTTGTACCTCACAAAGAAAACTCTGTCTTTGATATAGCTTGTAAGAATTTGAGCTACGTTTTCTGGAAACCACTTGAAGAGCTTTAAAATTAGGCCTTCATGCCAGACCTTATCGAATGCCTTTTCTACGACTAGGAACACTCCTATGCAGACCTTCTTGTCGTCGATGTCGTTTAGGATTTTATTTGTAACTCTATGGACTTGTTGTACAGTCGAGTGATTCCGGCGGAAGCCAAAATGATGGTCTGGTATGGTAATCGTACTTTACAATATGGGAATTAGTCTGGATCGAAAAAGCTTTTCAAATACTTTGGACAGTATCGGAAGCAAGCTAATTGGCCTAGGATGCAAATGATGCATCTTTACCTGGTTTTGGGATAGCAATTACTTCCGCAACTTTCCAAGCCTTTGGGAAGGAATTAAGTCTGAAAATTGCATTAAATAAACTTCGAATGTATTTTATTACTAAGTCTGGAGCTTCTTTCAGCAGTCGTCCATTAATTTTATCATACCCTGGAGCATTTTTTGGCGTAACTTAATTTTTATGCAGTCTCGTATTTCATTAATGGAAGCGCTTTTTATGGGTAGATATTCTAAGCCTCTAAGTGGACTGGCTTGTATACCTGTGAATACATTTTCATAGTAGTCAACTAAATTTTTGGCTTTTTCAAGGTTTGTTCTGGCCCACGAGCCATCGTTTTTTTTAATGGAGGTTGGTGCTCTGTCTTATTTAGCATTTTCTTAGTATCTTTCCATAGAGAATAGTCCGTACTGCATGTTGGAGTCAAGTTTTGTAGAAAGTTGTTAATTTGGTCATTTTTAATATTTTTAAAATGTTTTAAGGTTTTCGTTGCTCTGTTAAATTTTGCTTCCTGTGATCTAGTTAGTTGCCAGTTTTTCCTTAGATTTCGTTTTTCTTTTATAAGACGTCGAATTGTAGGTGATACAACGTTTTTGCTGGATATCGTTTGACAAAGTGGAGTCGACTGATGAACAGCTTTTTCTAATATGTCGTTAAGATACATTATTGCTGATTCAATATTGTCCTCTGTTTGCAGTGGAATGTTTATACAGATAGAGTGGCTTCTGTAAGTGTCCCAGTGATTTGTTTATTATCAAGATTGTGGTTAACATTTAGTATTTTTAGGTTAGATTTAAAATATATTTGTACTGGCGAGTGATCTGACGAAAGCTCCATTCTAGACGTTATATTAAATTTGTTATGTCAAAGTTTTTTAAAATGCAAAAGTCCACCAGGTCCGGAGTTTTATTCATATCTGTAGGACAATATGTTGGCTCTCCAGTGCTTAAGTGCTTAATATTAAGTCTGTTTAGGTGGACTATATACAACAGATAAAGTGAAAGGGCCAAATTTGTCGTTTATTTGTATGCTAGTTGCCTGAATATGATCAAGTTGTATGCTAGTTGCCTGAATATGATCAAGTTGGTAGTCAGATTGTGCCTCAGATTTTTCCTGATTATAATAGCAGTACCCCCATGTCCTGTGCCGTACGGGTGGCTAGTAGCGTAAACGTTGTATCCATGGATTCTAACGTAGCTCTTCTTCGTAAAATGTGTTTCCGAGATGAGAGCTATGTTCCCCTCATATTCTTGTAAAAATATTTGAAGCTCGTTGACATGGTTTTTCAAACCATTTGGATTCCAGGCTACGATACGTATTTTAGTGTTCAGTGTTTGTGTCTAACCTTGACAACAGCATTGTAACTACATTCATCATACTTGACATTTGCTGAAATAATTGTTTCATAAGATATTTGAGCTCTGCCAGATTAATATTCGTTTGAAGGCTTTTGTTGTTGTTGTTGTAGCAGCTTCTTCTTGTGAGCTGTATCAGGAAATCATATGTATACAATTCATTATATATAAAACAAAATGTAATAGTGCAAGCAATGTTTGTGAAAGAGAAAGAAAAACCGAAATGCAAACCTCAGGTGTCAAGGTCTAGGAAACATGCAACATCCTCTGGTCCTAACCAGAGGTCTAAAGGGCTCAATTGTGTTGGATGGGACGGGCAACTGAACAGGTGAAAAGTGTCATGCGGTGATTGACCGCAATCAGGGCAGCAATTTGTATTACTTATCCCAATTCTTTCCCTGTAGCACTCGAGCATAACGCTCCATCCGGATCTTAACTGTGCAAGTTTAGTCCTGGTGCTACGAGGGAGATGTTTTTCGCTCTCATGAATAGGTGGAGGTCTTCCACCTAATATTATGTTGTCCCTAAACGAGCGAATTGCATGCTCAGTTGCATCTTTATGCAATTGGGCCCTTCCGGAAGTATATTCATACCTCCCAATGTTGCTATCAGTGATAAAGCGATTTCTGCTCGACTTATATATCCTGATATCCGATCTTATTCGGGTAGGCGCTGATGTAGTGAGGGTGCCATGGTTCGGATGATCAACTCTGTACGCACCCAACAAGAACTGCTTCGAAAGCAGCTCATTCTGTTGGTGAACAGTGAACATAATCGCTTCATTATGCAAATGATCCTCATGGGTCATTTGCAGACAATCACTGGCAGTCCTCAGCGCACTATTCTGACTTCTTTGCAGGCATTGCAATTGAGACTTACTCAGGAAAGGAGTCCATACAGGAGCAGCATAATTTAGGACCGAACGTCCAATAGCTTTATAAGTCGTTAATATAGTCTCCTTGTCCTTACCCCAAGAAGATCCGGCAAGCGCTTTCAACACTTTGTTTCTCGACTTAAGACGGTTATTTGTCTTGGTGGCATGAGCCGAGAATCTGAGCAATGGGTCAAATGTAGTTCCCAATATCATCGGGTACTGGACAGTAGGAACCCATAGACCTCCAACAAAAACATCTAGTTCCATTCTCACCTCCTTAGTCCAGGAAGTGAAAATAGAAGCAGATGACTTATGTGCTGAAAGTCCAAGGTTGCGAGTATTGAAAAAATTTAATAAATGTATCTACATTCACAGCCGATGATAAAACAGAACAATCATCTGCATAGGTCACTAGTTTTATAAGGGGGAGGGGGAAGGGGCATCTTAGCCAAATAAAGGTTAAACAGAAGAGGAGAGAGAACTCCACCCTGCGGAACACCCATCTTTAACTTACGAAAACCCGACCTCACGCCCCTGAAAGAACATATGCCCTTCTACCATTAAGATAGTTCAATAGCCAGCGTTTCGTTTTATCAGGTACTGAAGTGGAGTCCAGGTCTTGAAACAAGATGGCATGATCAACAGTGTCAAATGCCTTGTTTAAGTCTAGAGCCACCATCACTGTACGTTCGCATGGCCTCGGCTTATTAAGTCCATCAGCTATAAAAGTAGTGATTTCGCTCAATGCTGAAGTCGTACCACGACCTTTCCTAAACCCGTGCTGATGATCTGCTAGAAGGCAGTGTTCTGTCATTGAAGGTAGTAATAATGACTCAAGAACTTTCACTACAGGTGAAAGAAGCGATATGGGCCTATAAGAAGAACCAAGATCAGCTTCACTGCCAGGTTTTAAGAGAGGTACAATCCTAGCTACCTTCCATACATCAGGGACAATTAACTGAGAAATGGAAAGGTTTAACACGTGTGTGAGGTATACTACCGCTATAGGCCCAAGGTGCTTCAGCATCAGCATTGAAATGCCGTCTGGGCCGAGTACCTTGGATGATTTTGCTTTCCCTATAGCAGCAAGAACCTCCTCACATGTAAAATCTACCAAATCTTCATGTCCTTTTTTCCTTCTGATATGACGTATGGATTTACGCTTTAACCTATTCTGCTGAGAAGGGTGTTGTACGAACTGTCTGCAGAAATAGGTGGCACACTTTTTTGACGATCCTATTTGCACTCCATCAAATGTGACAGATGAAAGAGCCCTATTCTGCGGTACACCAGATATTTTTTTAATGATGTTCCACAGACTTCGCGAACCCGAGTCGCAATTATCCAAGTGCTCTAGCCATTTTGCCTTTATATGTTCCGCAACGAAATTGTTCACATTGCGAGACAACAAGGCAATACGACTA
Organism: Leucophenga montana; assembly: GCA_035044765.1. NCBI lineage: Eukaryota > Metazoa > Arthropoda > Insecta > Diptera > Drosophilidae > Leucophenga > Leucophenga montana. The sequence goes on from JAWNNQ010001306.1 coordinate 37,949, forward strand.
ACACCCGGATCATTGGCACGAATTTGATCAGCAAGGTCGCTCAGCGTGCAGCTTCCGCTGGAAAGCCTGGCCTAATATTAGGAAACCTACCAGCAAAATATGCCTCTTTGCAGCCGTAGTGATCGCGTCTCTAAGAAGTCTTTGACCTACCTTAACATCATTGGGAGGCAAGAGACCGCTGATTGATTGATCAATACAGCGTGTAAACTCAGTCCAGTCAGCCCTATTGTAGTTCACAAAGACTCGTCTATCGGATTCAACAAAATCTTCCGGACGAGTAATGCTTATCACAATAGGGATATGGTCCGAGCCCAACGCTGTATCAATCGACCAATCAGAGTATGAAATAAGCGATTGACTGACGACAGTTAAATCAGGGGAGCTGGATGTGGTAGTACTCATCCTGGTTGCACAATCCTCATTGATCGTACAAAAAGGAGAGCTATCTATCTGGTCCGCTATACTAATACCCCTAAGGTCATTACCTAATTCTGAGAACCACATCTCATGGTGTGCATTGAAATCACCGAGAATAACTCTGTGATCCCCTTGCAGGACATGGCTCAAAATCGGATTATACCCAGGGTCGCAGCTGTTGACTGTAGAAGATATAAGTTCACAAACTCTCGACATCTCCGGACTTTATAGCCAGACATTGTGTCTTCAGAAATGAGTTCTGTTGACCAACAGAAGGCAGTGAAAAAAGTCTGAAATTCACCGTTCGATGAACGATGAATGCCAGTCCTCCTCCACTGTTTCTATCTCTGTCCTGCCTGACTATATTAAAGTCAGCAACAGATGCCAGCCGACATGAGTTTGTGAGCTTGGTCTCTTGCACTGCTGAATTAAGACGTCATGACCCACCATGTAGTCCACAATCTCAGCCACCTTCCCACGCAGACCATTACAGTTGAGTTGCATAACTCTAAAAGAGTTAAATCGCTGCTCAACCAATGAACTGCGAGCACGCATAATTTGTTGACGGGGTGGCGGACGAATTGGCCAAGACTGTGTAGAACTAGTGGAGCTACATGACGTCCGCACATGTGACCGGGACACAGACGGGACAAGCATATTACTATGCGCAGATAGACAACACGACGCAAAGAAGTCAGTACTCCAATCTCTATGAGATCTAAGAACAGTGCACCTCCTCATATGACACCAATTGTGACAGCCATTACATCGCACAGATAAAACATTGCGATGTATCTGATTGCCACAAACGAAGCATATCCAGCTAGCAACTGCAGTTGCTTGCGAGGAGGAGGTTGTAGCAGTTGCATTGGAGGTAGGTACAACAACTGTGCTATCATTGGTAACAGAATTAGAGTTACCTAAGCAACAGCTAGCAACAAATTGCTCTGTCCAGGCTCTATGAGATTGGAGGCCCACATCTAGAACACTGAACCGAGGTTGCATTCCTGAAGATCTTCCTCTCACAAACAGAGCAGAACCAGGGACCAGGTCCCGGGTTCCTCTCAATGCCGGCGCGGCACAGGAGTATTTTCAACAGTTGCGCCGACAGAACTGTTGACTCCATATAAAAAATTGTATACATAAATACCTGATACAGCCACTTGGGTTGAGAACTGTTGAATATGCTACTTTGCTGTTGTGTTTGTTGAACCGCATTGTTGGTTTTCGCCGCTGCCTGTGCATAAGTCAGACCATGTTGGACCGTACTTTCTATTTGATTCATCCCTTGTTCCACTGAACCTTTATTTGGCTGTATTTTTTCCCTTAGGGTTGGAAATCTTTGAATTTTTAGCGTCTTATAAACTTCAAAACCTTTGTAGTTTGCAGTATGAGCCCCTCCACATAAAGCACACTTCGTTAAGCTATCACCTAACATTTTACAATCGAATGTTTTATGTTTTCCTGCACACTTGACGAAGATTGGATCTTTAGTGAAGAAGTTTCTTGTATGCCCGTACTTTTGGCAGTTAGTACATTGTGCTATTGTTCGCTTAGGGTGGGGTGGTTCAAATACTATTTTTGTATTTTTGTAATTTTGTATATATATTTATTATTATTCTTATTTTTCAGCTCTACGAAAAAAAGAGGCAGGGGTTTTTTTTTTTGAAGTTCTGTGCTGAACATTATGTATGTTTGTTACTTCATGCCCAAGTTCGTTTAGGTCATTTTTAATATCGCATATGTGTGCCGAGTGGTGTAAGTTTCTCAGTACAACCTTAAAACCACGGTCATCTTTAGGTTTAAACGTGTAATATTTTGTACTATTCTGTTGCAACATCTTTATTGTCTCCGAATAATTTTTAGAATCTGCTACTTGAACACCTACTTCGTTATTTGGCAAAGTTTTCAAGTTTTCTTGAATAACGTCTTTTAAAGCTTTGCTGAGATCATTAATTTGTTCCACACCCTGAATATAAATCGGTGGTGGCCTATTACTTTTATTTTTTTTGACCACTATTATTAGGTTCTTTAGCATTTTCGGTATTAATGACTTGAACATGCTCATCACCGTCTTCTGTTGCTAACAGTTCGAACCTGTTTGATGCGACCGGTTTGCTTAGCTAGTATGACTGTAATGTTTTTTGGTTCTGATTGGTAGTCATACGCAACGGAGCGAAGGGCTAGGGAATATGACGAGAAACCGGAGGAGAGATGGCTATCCGTTCTTTGCGAGCTTCAGGAACTGTAACCGGCGAATGCTGGTCCAAGAGCCATTTTGTCAATGGCAGAGATATCCAGCTGGGTCCATTCCATCAGAGAGAACTATGTTTGAGATCATGTGGAGTACAACCGCGAGTTCCGAGGTCAGCGGGATTTACCTCAGTGCGTACATGCCTCCAAACGGTGTTGTCTACGTTATTTGTGATTTGTGTTACACGTCTTCCATGCATAGGGGAGAATTGAGTGATTAAATGGTTTCACATGGGCAACGAGCTTTGAAAGTAATTCTTTCTCAGAGTTCGTGTCTGGGTACACTAATAGTCTGAAGGGGACCGACTTTAGTCTTTGCAACCAGTAGCGTGGTACAGTTTTCGCCATTGTCGTTTGTCCATCGCATGTACATCACAGCGCAGTATGGGTTTTCAGATGCATCGCAGAATCAATGCAGCTGTGTGGTGTTTTTGGGTGAGAACTTTAACCGTCGCGCGATGCCAATGTCTCCAGTTTACGAGTGATAATGGTTTTACGCATTCGTCCCATGCTGTGCCTTCCAACCATAACTGCTGTCTTAGTCTTCGCAATTATTATGATTGGAGCGAGCTATCCAGCAGGGTCACAAAGGGATGCCACTATCGATAAAAGGTTTCTGGTAGCTGTGGAGTTGATTGTCGGAGCTTTGACAATATATAAAAAAGAGTCTAACATTGCATTCCATTGAATGCCTAATGTGTTCGTAGAGCTTTGATTTTGGGAAATTCTGCGTTGAGAAGAGCATCGTCCGGGAGATATAGCAGATCTGAGTGATTTGCTGCAATCTTTTTTGGTGGAAGTCCTGCAGATTTGAGTGCTGAGATAAGCTGTGATTGAACATTTTGAGCATCATCGAGCTCATGCCCCCCAGAGAGAATGCCATCCACATAGCCTTCGTGTTCGTGTTTTAAGATCTGAGACTGGGATTTGTGCGGCACAGTCTTGGAGTGTTCGAATTGCGAGATACGGAGCGCAATTCACACCAAAGGTCAGCGTTTTCAGTGCGAAATCTTCAACGTGGCCATTAGGGACGGAAAGAGAATTCGTTGAAGATTACGGTGTTCTTTGTGCACGAGAATTTGGCCATACATTCGATATCGCCAGTGAATGCGAATCTATAGAAGCGCCAATTGTGCATAATGCTCATGAGATCCGATTGTAGGGTGGGCCCAGTGTATGAAACATTGTTGAGAGATGGGCCACTCACAGTTTTTTTTAGAGGTGTTGAATACAACTCGGACGTTTGTAGTGAGAATGTCCGGTTTTAAGACTGAATGATGGAGGAGATAGAACGATGTGTATTTTTCCTCATTACAATGTTCGTTTGCTTCTACCATGTGCATATGACCGAGAGATACATATTCGGAGAGCACCTTGTTATATTGTTCCTGAAGTTCGGAAGTTTTCTTCAGAGATGCTTTAACTCGAACGAATTGTCGACACGCACCATTGCGAGATGGACCGAGTGTGATTTAGGAATCAATTTTTTTTTTAAATGTCGACATATCGACCGTCAGAAGTTGGAAAGTCGTTAGTGAGTACATAATGTGTCTTCTTCAGACATGAGGAGGGGTGTTTCAACCTCTGCTGTTTCCCAAAAGTGTTTAAGCTGCTCACTGAGACATGCATTGGCATCTGTTTCGAGAACAGTTGTGTTAAAGGATGCACATTGAGAGTTAATTGGGCCACTCAAAATCCATCCGAACACGGTGTTTTGAGTTTGAGATTTGACTAAATATCACTTCCTAGGACTATATCAATTTATGCAGAAATATGGCAATTCGGATCTGCAAGAGAGATATTTTAATTTCGGTGAGATTGGGCATAGAGATTGAAATAGTCGGCAACCAATTGGTTATCACAATTGCTGCGACATTGAATTTGAAACGTCGGTTTCTCGAAGAGTTTCAAGTGGCATGTTTTTGTCGAGGTTTCAATTACATTGCCAACCATGCCCGAGATATTTGTTAAACTCTTTTCGCAATTGAGTCGATTTAGAACCTTTTCTGAGATAAAAGTTTTCTGTGTACCTTGGTGATTAGGACTCTTAGTGTGAAATGATCACCAGCATGCTCTATACAAATTAAAGCAGTGGGAAGAATTACTTTTTTTTTTTGTTGTTTGATGAGAAGTAAGCTTGGCTGGTATCAATCCTCGAAGAAGGAGTTTCTTCTAATAAATCTCTCGGCTTGTATGTTACTCGACCGTATGAGATTTATTGGGCAACTTATATTTTCTTGCATTCAAATCATTAAGCATTGTGTGATGGGATCTTTTACAAGCACACGAGAATTGGCTGCTGCACGATTTGCGTAGGTGCAATTACACATTTTTTCTTTGACTACAAAGTTATTTCGTGCTTTAGCCGTCCAGGTTGTGAACTTTGGGTAAAGTCTGAGCTTATGTTTGATGTTGCAGGCATGCCAGAGCGATGAAAGAGCTTCGTAAGAGAACGTGTGTATGTAATATATCAATAATGTCGATATGCAAATATTTATATAATTTAAAATAAATGCATCTTGTGAGAAATAAATATCAAATGCAAGTGTCCCTACGTTTTTAGCTGCTGCATACGTTAGAGATTAAAACGTAGCAACAGGAACGAGATGGGAAAAGGCACTGCACTTGTTCTTACGAGTAATCTTAGGCATAGTGATGGTTGGAAAAAAAAAAACCGAACGAAAAGAGAATAAAAAAATGAGAGAGCTGTTCGATAAGTTTGGCTTGTGCAACGGTATGTATGGGAGTGTATATTCTTTTTGAAACCGTTGTAATATGTTTGTATGAGTATATGATGATTTTCACCAGGACCGATCGTAAAGTTTAAGAGACTAACCTTAAGTACGAACACTGTACCAGTCGTATTGTTATTGTATTGTTGTTTTTGACCGCTGTCGCCAGTCGTTCTTGTTGTGTTGACCACTTCTGCTGCCAGTCGTTACCGCTGCTAATTGTTGTTGTTGTTTTGACTGCTGCTGGTGCTGATAGTGGTTGTTGTTGTTGACCGCTTCTGCTAGTCGTTGTTGTTATTGTTGTCCACCGCTGCTGCTAGTTTTTGTTGTTATTGATCGCCACTTTTGCTGCTAGTCGTTTTTTTTTACACCTACTGCTGGACACATTTCATTATTTTTTTTTTCTCAAATAAACAACGCCAAAGAAGAAAGAAGGTTTATCTCCTATACAAAAACACTTTGTGTTTAATTTGTTCTTTCGATCATGTTGAATTAAAGCAACTATTTTTAAAATATTAATTGTTTTGAAATTGGTCTACTACATACAAAAGGTGAATCCAGTTAATAATAGTATAACTTTCCCATGGCGAATGGCGTGCGCATCGATCTTGTCATAGCCAGGAAATTTTGTAGTTTTAGGAAGATTGACATCGAAGATAACCTCGGTTAATTGGACGGGACGAAAAGGAAGATCCATATAACAGGGAGAATAAATGAAAACTAGGGTCTCTTCATTATCCGGATGCGAGCAGAAGTTAAAAGGTGTGAAGGTGTTTCCACGTGATTAGTTAATATCTTCAAATTTTTTCACTAATGGGCCCGGCCCACCTGTATTCAAACCAGCCAGCCATGTTTATGTTTTCAAGACGATTTGAAATTTCGTGTGAATGGTTTTAATGGTTCGGCTCAGCCCAAGTTAACTTTTTTTTTTCGAGTTTTTGAAGTAAATCTTCGCGGTATGACGGGTAACTCAGATCTTTTAACGGAAGACTCTTTTAACGTTCAGTAAAACAAAATTGTGGTCAGGAGTTAATGGTGATCAGACTTGGATCCACAGCGGATGAGAGAATATGTTTAACGATAAATAGTGAAACGGGTAGAATAAAATTTGTGTTTAACTACTATTACACATAAAAAATAAATAATTAAATCTAGTGCGTGTAACATTTACGCGTGGTTGACGTAAAAATTCTTTGAGTTTTGTGGCAGGTATTAGTAAAGAGATTAAACATGAAATAAATATTTTGTATTTTAGTTGAGAGTATCATTTATTGAAAATTTTATTTCATTTATTATATTTCTTTATATTTCAGATTAAATTTTGCTGAAAACATGAGTAAGTTGTGTTTTTTTTTTATATTATGCATTCGTTTGTATTAAAACATTTACCGTTAATTGAACCACCATTGATCAAGCTAGCAAGGTTTTTGTAGTAATATCCAGTTCGCATATGTATAAGATTTTTTTTTTTGTTTCCAGCGTGTATGTAATATTAGTATGTTGAAAGAAACGTTAGAGACGCCATAAATGTTTGATATCGGAATCTATAGAAACTAGAGTCTCCCGATTGACTTGTAGTAGTATTGGGTAGTTAATGATCGAACGAACAATTTCAATTGATTCGCTGGTTTGAACAAACTAATGAAGTTAACCTTTTCGATCAATATTATTTTCTCTTTCTTATTCCGTCGATTAGCTGTGTGTTCGTTTGTTTTTATTCTCTCACATATTGTTAGTTAGTGTAGTGTAGTGATGCCCAAGAAGAGAGCTCGCAAACTCGCCAGCGGGTAATGAGTAGCAGGGCAAGGGGTGTTGTGCGGCTAAAGGGAACTTACTCCTATGTGTGGGCAATGGGCTCGAGAAATGAGAGCGTCGTACGAGTGTATGTGTGAGCTTAAAATCCATTGTACTATGGGGCAAATCAATGCAAATACTGAGTAATATTTAATTTATTATTTTTGTTAACATATATTGTTTTTATTATTTTTGTTTTTTTTTTTGTAATACATAATGGAAGAAAAAAGTAGAACAGTAATACTTGTCTTTCGTTAGCAAATGATATAGAACCAAATATAGATTTAAAACAAATTAAGTATTGCTATCCGAAAGGATAACATCTATATTTGGCTCTATATCATTTGCTGTCGAAAGACGAAGCACTGCGGCTAACCGGCATGCAGACACCACTTTTGAAGAAAAGACAACCATAGTACAAAAAAAAAAGAGAAAAAGGAAGAAAAACGAACATGCGGCTACCTCCCCGCAAGCAGCCACTACACCATGGTTTCTTCCACAGTGTAGCCAGTGTCCGTCGCACCAGAGGCTCGAAGTTAGTCGGCTTTTCACACAGACACGAGCCGAAGAATGTCACTTTTGCTACCGCTCTCTTCTCACTCTCATTTGTTACGCACACTATCAAACGCAATCCTTGTTTCCCCTTTACACCTACCCACGGCACACCCGCACCATGCTAATACGAGCAGGCTGCAATGTGCTCGCATTAGCACATTTGGGCATCGCTAGTGTAGTGTATCTCATTTATTGCATTTACAACAAAATGTTTCTTTAAAACCATTAAATCACCCCGCCCTTTATAGATTGTAAGGAACGAAAAGAGTTTTTAAAGATTTTTTACTATTATGTAAATTTTATTTGGCGAACTATATTAATTATGAATTTTAGCTGATTTAAGGTAATTTTTGCATTGAGAAATATGTACATTGTTATGTACTCAGTATACATTTGATTTAGTGGTACGAGAACGATCCAGGGTTAATCGATATAGTCGGAAGAACGATTTTGTCGACATAACGATCGGTACATTTTTGCAAACTGAACCGCGATTTTCGAAATATTTTGCACAATTTGTCCATTCATAATAAAATGGCAAACCAAACTGAGAACTAATGACAAATGCGTTGGCAGATCTGACCAATTTATGAAAATTCAATCCCTGTTAGAAAATTGATCCTCTTAAAAAACACCGTATATTATTTCTCAGTTATTTTTTGTCACAATGTCGTATTTTCCTTAACATTCTATCAAAACCAATGATTCAGCCATCATTTTGACGGTTAACTTCGCCGTTAATGACGAAAAATAAAAATTCACTCGAAAAGTGGGTGAGTTCATATACATAGGTAAATGATGATCTCATTATTACTTTTAACATTTAAGAAGTTCTTTGAATGTTTTACAATTAATAATTTTTTTTAAACTGTTCTACTGGGTGTCTCAAAAGAAAGTTCACATTTGATTTGCTGATTGCGTGAACGCAACTATTCCTAAAGGCGCGGGGTATGTCAATCGGTAGCCTAGCTTTTAGGAATTAAGTCGGAATGGAGCGTTTCTCAGGTGCGGACCGTGTGTCTTTTGGCGTTGTGAAAATGTCTCTTAATGCGTTCGTAATATTTATATGAAGCAGTGGGTTCTTGACTCGGTGTTTTTGTGAGAAAACACAAATTTTTGGCTCAGAGTGTCGGTTTGCAGTTTCACCTTTTCGGCTACCTCAAATCTTGAGAAACTCATCTAAAGGTGGATAGATCCGCTTAACCAGCGAATGGTTGCTCCCATATGGTGAGCGTATATTCGGGGAGTTTTGTTGAGCAGAGATATACGATCATCACGTCCCAACCACTTGTATCGATGTCGTGTGATTTTAGCACCGCCAAATCAAATTCATTCACTAATTTATCCCAAAGGTTGGCAAGATCCATCAGCTGAAGCTCGGTTTCGGTTTTAGTCTTTTGACTGAAAGGAGTCGTAAGAGACACTAAAGCTAAAAGTTCTTCAAGAAAAAATAAAAAATAAATAAATAAATAAATAGTAATATCACTGCTTGCCTTAATTTGTGAGTACAAAAATAACAAAGCCTACTGTGAGAATGATGCTTCAGGTTACGAACACAATTTTTTTCTTGAAATTTCGAAATTAGAATAGCGAACAGGAAAAATATTATCTTTTAACGCGATAAAGAAAAATCATTTAAAATATATTGAGTTTAGTCTATCGAGAAATAATTATCAAGCGAGAATGTGTCGAGCACTGCAATATCAAAGAGAATTTAAATATATGCCGGAATCGTAAGTTTCATGAAGTGAAGCAATTGAGTAAAAACGTAACGTAAGTCACGTATATAAAAAGTTAGTGTATTTTGAATTTTTGTTTTTCGAGATATTTGATTACTGATTTTCCAAATTATAATATGTATTTAAAATATATATTCAAAAATTCGATTTGTAATATACATCACACATAATCGCAATGCACACATAATCGTGTTTTTTTATTAATTTTTCACTTCAATAAATTTTTTTGTGGTCCCTACTCCAGCCACCACTGTGCAACCGTATTTAAGTGCACGTCAGGGAAAATTAGAAAGAAAGAGAACTCACACATGTACATACATATGGATGCTCAGGAGCACAATTATTTTTTTGCTTTTTAATTTTCCACAAACCACATAAAAAAGTATTAAAATGTTCATTTTTTAAAATTGTTTACTGCTTTTTGTGCAGTTTTTAAATTTCTTTTTTTATTTCGTTTTCTTGGTGCGGGTTTTTCAGAACATTTATCGTTTTTGTTTTTTTTTCCTTTATCAGCTCTATTTTCTTTATTTTAACTCTTTTTTCCCTTTATTCTTTTTTCACATTTTTGTTTTTACTTTTCCTTTTTTTAGTTTTCAGCCGCTTGTTTTATTTTTTCCCCCTTATTTCTTGTTTTTTTTTTTCACAATTCTTTCTTGCTGGCCTTCTCTGCTCCTTTTTTTATTTTGAGTTCTTTTTTTTCACTTTTAAATCGGTTTTTTTTTTTAATTGTTTATCGATAGTTGTTTTTGTTTTTTTTTTTAGTTTTACTGCGTTTTGTTTTATTTTATTTTACCTCCTCGGAGGCGGCTGCTGCTAGCTTTTGCGCTTGCTTCGTTGAACTCCCATCGCCAATTGCGATGAATTGGTGGCAAATTCAAACTTGGAAAATAAATATTAAATTTTTAAATGGACTGTATGATAGAGCTACTTCGGTTGTAGGCTCGAAGGACCATGAAAAAGGTTGCGCTTTGGTATGGGAGGGGAAGGTAGATTGGTGTTAATTTAGGAGTAAAAATTAGCGGCGAGCTCAGTTTTTCTATGAGAAGAGTGGGTTTAATTTATAGGGAAAAAAATTAACGCACTAGGAAATCCTGCAATGAAGTGGAAAGTCTGTTGTATAGTTACCTAGCACACGAAGTGTGCAAACATCAGATAATGAAAATCCGACGAATTCAAAATTCACCATTTTAATGCGGAGAGCACCGTCCGTCCGGTTAATTGCTGTTTACAGGTTGATGAGCAAAAAAAGGAGAGAGCCCAAACATGGCTGCAGTATTTGATCGAATTAAAAGTAACGAGTTAGTTACATTTAGATACCGCAGGTATCGATAGTAAGCAAGAATTCGATTGATAATTTAAATATATTTAAAAATGTATACAGTATGTACTGTCACAACGGCTATTTAAAAATGGTATTCTTAAACTAAGTAACTCAGGCGATCGACAATTTTTTGAAATCAACTATTCTTTATTCAAGAGAAAGTAAATACATACTTAAATTTTTTAACTATTCTCACATAGTGAGAAAAGTCTTATATATTTTTACGGAGTTTGATGTGAAAAACTTTTTCATTACAGTCAATATCAACTTGAAATTCTATATGGAAGCTTCTTATGGACAAAATCATCATATATTATATTATATTATGTTATATATTATATATTATATATATTATATACATTATATATATTATATATATTATATATATTATATATATTATATATATTATATATATTATATATATTATATATATTGTATATATTGTATATATTATGTATATTGTATATATTGTATATATTGTATATATTATATATATTATATATATTATATATATTATGTATATTATATATATTATATATATTATATATATTATATATATTATATATATTATATATATTATATATATTATATATATTATATTATATATATTATATATATTATATATATTATATATATTATATATATTATACATATTATACATATTATATATATTATATATATTATATATATTATATATATGATATATATTATATATAGTATATATATTATATATATTATATACATATTGTATATAATGTATATATATATATATATATTGTATATATTGTACATATTATATATATTGTCTATATTGTATATATTGTATATATTGTATATATTGTATATATTATATATATTATATATATTATATATATTATATATATTATATATATTATATATATTATATACATTATATATATTATATATATTATATCTATTATATATATTATACATATTATACATATTATATGTATTATATATATTATATATATTATATATATGATATATATGATATATATTATATATATTATATATATTATATATATTATGTATTATATATATTATATATATTATATATATTATATATATATTATATATATATTATATACATTATATATATTATATATATTATATATATTACACATATTATACATATTATATATATTATATATATTATATATATTATATATATTATATATATTATATATATTATATATATTATATATATTATATATATTATATATATTGTATATATTGTGTATATTGTGTATATTGTACATATTATATATATTGTATATATTGTATATATTATATATATTATATATATTATATATATTATATATATTATATATATTATATATATTATATATATTATATATATTATATATATTATATATATTGTATATATTGTATATATTGTATATATTATATATATTGTATATATTGTATATATTATATATATTATATATATTATATATATTATATATATTATATATTTTATATATTTTATATATTTTATATATTATATATATTATATATATATTATATATATAATCTGTATATATTGTATATATTATATATATTATATATATTTTATATATTATACATATTATACATATTATATATATTATATATATTATATATTATATTATTATATTATATATATTATATATATTATATATATTGTATATATTGTATATATTGTATATATTATATATATTATATATATTGTATATATTGTATATATTGTATATATTATATATATTATATATATTATATATATATATTATATATATTATATATATTTTATATATTATATATATTATATATTTTATATATTTTATATATTATATATATTATATATATTATATATTATATATATTATATATATTATATATATTATATATATTATATATATTATATATATTATATATTTTATATATATTATATATATTATGTATATTATGTATTATATATTATATATTGGCGCTTTTTCTTGTGTTAATTGCTAATGCTTTCCTAATAACCAGGTTCTGACTTTTTTAACTTCGGGGAGTAGTATGAATTTCCACTTTTTTCTGATTTTTCGCTTTGTAGCAATTATTTTCTTTATTGGTGTAAAAAGAGTATTTGCCCATATCCCATATCTTCGTTGTTTTTTAGAAATGCTTTAAAGATTAACTCATGTTCAATGAGACCTCTGATAGTATTATAAAAAGTTTTTTAATTAATAACAAAACAGATTTCAATGGTTCCACATACCAAAAGAGTTCTAGCAAAAGCACGTGTTGCACTTTTTAATGTTTTAATAAGCTATATGCGTTTATTACTATATGGGTATTTTCATTTTATCGCTAAGTTTGTATAACAGTTAAGAAGACCATGCCAAAGACTGCATAAAGTATGATATTTAAATTTACAATGCTTTCACTTAATCTCGACATTTGTGTTTCTGTTTATGACATCTATTGGAAAAAGAACTTCAAATAAAGATCAATTATTAAGTTCTGCTTTACAATACTTTTGGTAAAACTTTAATCGAAATTGATGAAGTTTATGGTGATAAATGCTTATTCTGTGGCAGAGTTACTGGGTAAACGAGGTTTAAAATCGGTCCTTAGGACATAAGTGAAGAAAAACATCTTCACTAATAGAAATCTGTGAACACGGAAATTTCCATTAAAGAGCAGCCAAAATCTTCTTTTACATTCATAGAATTTGAATTGAATGTATGCTTGAGTCCTTGTTAGTACCTTTTTTACTAGTAAATACTTCCATATTGCGCGTATAATATAGTGCTCTTGCCGCACTGAAGTGGGCTTTCGTCACTTGCGTAGACTACCGCCCACAATGATGTTGTCTACAGAGGTGTCTCAAACAAAGCGCGAAATGAAAACCGATTTAAGAGGAGCAACAACGGTAAGGCCACAGAAAATACTGCAACTGTTTCAACATCCATGTGAACGGCAAATGGCTTCACATAAGGAGTAAAACAGTTTGCAGTCACAGAATTGATCATGTCCGTAGTGACAGTTTGAGGTTCCTCCGAAGGAATTACAACTGACACCAAATCTGAGTTTTCTTCAACTGTTGGCTCCACAGGATTGTCTCCTCAGGTTAAGAAATTGTCAATGACGGAGAATTCTTCTTCCGTCGCTTGGAAGAGGTTATCAGACATTTCAACGATTTTTCAAGCATCTGAAACTTATGGGACATATCTTTGAAATCACGCTTCACATTGAAAAATACTTCCCTTGCCTGTTTCCGTCGATATACAGCAGAGGAGTACTGCATTTCCGCCTCGGACTGATCTGAGAAAGGAGAATTATGCAGTCAAAGGTCGACCAAATCATGAAAAATGTATCAGGTATATATGTATACAATTGTTTTATATGGATCAGCAGTTTTTTCGGCGCAACTGCTAAAAATACTCCAGTGCCGTTCGGGCATTGAGAGTAACCCGGAACCTGGTCCTTAGTTCTATTCAGTTTGTAGGAGCAGCTTATTCCGATATGTAACCTTAGTTCAGTGTTCCAGTTGTGGCGGATGGTGTCTTCTTCAAACCTGTACGGGGATCCACTCTCATAGAAACTGGACTGGGCAGTTTATTGCCAGCTGTTGCTTGATTCTAATACCATTGACAGCTGTAGCAGAGCTTCTATTTCACTAACAGCTGACATAAATTCAACAACAACCTCACAAACAGCTGCCGTTGCTAGCTGGATATGCTCCGTTTATGGCAGTTTTTTTTAATTAAAAAAATTTCTTTTTTTCATTTTTGCATTATTTTAGTCTATGAACTATCTAGCATATAGGTTCAGGTTTTTATTTATGGTGTGTTTTTTTTTTAATTTTTCGCAAGTTCTGCGAATACGCCTTATTATGCCAGTATACGTTGATATACGTGCTGCATCGTTATTGATGTGTTGCTGCAGTCTATTGTGGTGTGCTTTGGAAACTTTTGTGTTTGCTTATTTATGGAGACAATACCTAGATCACGATGTAGATCTGAATTTCGCATATAGCAAGGTGCGTTCACAGTGCTTCGTAAGACTATTTTGAAAACGTTGAATGGGTTCGATCGATTCCATAAGTCTACATAGGGGTCAGTATCTGTTTGTAAATCAAGAGCTTGTTATGAACTGAAAGTTTAAATATCGTCAAATTAGCCTTCTCTTTCATTTTAATTCTTCCTTTTTAATTTTAATGTATGTCTTGATAAGTGGAGTTTTTCGTTTAGAGCATCTTCTGTGTCTTTTTTGTTTTTATGTTCTACAAGGTGCTTTTCGGGGGTAATCGGGATGCATTTCGTCCCGTCTGCAAATATTACATTCTTTCCTATCCCGACCATCCCAATGTTTTTTGAATATTGTCAAGCGGATCCCGAATACCGCGCCATCTCTAGTAGGCATTACCATTGAGTCTTACTGAGGTAAGGAGTCAAGACAGTAGCAGCATAATTTAGGACATATCGTCCAATAGCTTTATAGGTGGTAATGATTGACTCTTTGTCCTTACTCTCAGAAGGCGCTGCAAGAGACTTAAGAAATTCGTATCTTGACTTAAGCCGAATATTCGTCTTGGTGACGTGAGCCGAGAATCTAAGCAGGGGATCGAAAGTTGTACGAAGTATCATAGGGTTCTGAGCTGTCGGAATATTCATGGTCCCAACAAAGATATCTAGTTTCATCTGAACCTCCTTAGTCAAGGAGGTGAATGTAGAGGACGATGACTTATGGGTTGAGAGCTTGAGGTAGCGAGCATTGAAAATTTTTAACAAATTCTGAAAATAGATAATTTTAGCACAAATTTCGACAGTCACGCCCGAGGATAAAATGGTACAATCAGTTTTGTTCTCTTTTTGCATGTAGGATTATTAGCAATAATAATACATCACTGATTGTCTTCAAAAACTTTTATTTGTTCATTTAATTCCAATTGCCAATGATTTTAGCCACATAGCTTCCCAAGGGGCATCAAACAATGCCATATATTCTGCCTCAGTAGATGAAACTGCAACTAAATGTTGTTGCTTGGCATTCCAGCAAATTAGACATGAATCAAATATTTTAAATAAGAAACCTGTAGTACTCTTTCTATCGTTTCTACTCCCAGTCCGGAATCAACATAGCGAGTAAAAAGGTTACTTAAACTTTTTACAAAAGTTAATTTTAGATTAACTTTAGCTTATAAGTACCTTAGAACTCTTTTCAGGCACTGCCATAGTTCTTTATTATTATTATTTATGTATCTACCCAATATACCAACAGATGTACTTAAATCAGGACGAATTCATAACAGTATGTACATTAAACATCCAATTACATTCCGACAAGGCGCATTATATTTTTCCTCCGAATTTCTAGCCTCATAATTCAGTTTGTTTGGAAGTATAGTACTAACTGGATTACAATTATTCATACCAAATTTCTTTAGAACATTATTAATATAGACACACTGACTAAGCTCCAGCTTATTATCGTCTCTGTTCATTTTTATACCAATAAAATTTTTGATTTCAGCTAAATCAGTCATCCTACAATAAATTTATCCATCAAATAATTTTTAAACTTAGCCATTGTTTCTAAAGTTTCTGTTGCTATAACTAAATCATCAACATACAATAATTAATACATATTTTTATGAATCTTTCCTTTATCAAGAAGAGAAATACTATGATCTCCAATCTCTTTTTGTGTTTTCTCAAACATTTCATAAACCTTGCGACCTGTTTAAGACCATAAATTGATTTATTTAAATTCCAATTTTGTCTTTTTCGCAAACTAACCCCTGAGGAATCGTTATATAGATTTCCTCTTTCAATTAACCATTTAAAAATGCCGTTTTCACATCCATATGATGAACCTTCAAGTCATACTGATTTGACAAAGACATAATAAAACGGTAACTAGATATCCTTGTTACAGGCGCAAACGTTTCGTCATAATCAATCAAATATTGTTGCGTGAAACCACACGCCTGGATGTTCCAGTTCATCATTCTTTATTGTGAAAATCCACTTACAGACGACCATATTTTTATTTTTCGTTTTTTCAACAAGGGTTCAAGTCTTTAATTATCTGTTCCCATTGTATCCTTTCATGCCTTTCTTTTATTTCGTTAAACGAATTTGGTATGTCACAAACAAAATTTTGTGAATATAGTAGAATAGAAATAGGCGAAGAATTGAAATAGGCGAACACGTCAAATTTGTGAGTTATTAAGTAAGTCAACAAAATTAATTTATAATAAACAAAAATAATAATTTTTTCCATCAATTGTTGGGGGTGTAATCGGATCACAAACGTCTGAGAGTGTTATAAATAAAGGTCGATTGATATATTATTTATTTTTTAATTTTACACAATATTCACATACCTCACTATCAAGTTTGATATTATTTAATAAATTAATATCTTCAAACATATTATTTTGTTTTAATTCTATTAATTTTCGTTTGCTAATGTGCCCCAGCCGTTCACGACACATTCGCATTTTGCAATTCCGATTTCTATTGGCTGCTAAAACTCAGTTCAATTAATGGACTTTTATCATTTACCATATGGTCAGATGGACCCGAGTACAAAGTAAATGAATCAAAACTTTTATTTGGTTCGTTTACCACTCTTAAACATAAAAGCAAATCCTGTATTTGGCTTTGCAGTGGCCGATTGTACTAGCTTTCCCTGTTTTTTATTTTGGTTACTTTAAAGCCTTTCAAAAATATAACAGTCCTTATTAATATGACCCTTTTTATTACAGTGATGACATCTAATATTTGCTCTCTTATTTAGTTTATTTTTAAAATTGTTTTTATACCTTTTATTATTCACGTTTACTGTATGTTCATTATGTCCACCACCTCCTACGGCTTGTAGGACTTTTAAACTTGTCTCATTAAGAGCATTTCTTAATTTTATTTCATGATCTAATAACCGATTTTTCACAAAAGCCAATGTTAGACTTGTTTCGGACAATGTTTGAACTCCGTCATAGGCAGAAGGATATTTCTTTTCACTTTTTCCATTTTTCTAATTTTTTTTTAAAATTTATTTTGTCTTTGGGTCTTTTGTTTCTTTTCATTTCACAATTTTATGGAATTCTCTGAATACACATGAAGCCTTCAGCTGCCTTACATACGTGCACAATACAGCTGGAAAAATATCGATAGTTTTGCTTAACAATAATCTAAACTATCATCACTATCGAAAGTACTATCGTTTTACTAAAAAAAAAAGGCTGCTGTTTTGGATTTGCTTTGTAAGTTGGGTGTTTTCGGCTCTATACATTCTTTCTTGAATTGAGCATCTAATAGTGTTGTTAGTCTGGGAAATGTTCGGCTTTCATAAGGATAAAGCCGATTTAATTTAGGCGATCAATTATTGGCATTTAAGCAAAGTTACTCCCTGATACCTGCGAAGTTGCAGTGTCCAATTTGGTAAATAAGTCCACTTAGTCTTTTAATACTTCTATATCATCCGCTCTAAGTGGCTGAGCCTTTGAAGTATGTTCTTAAAAGTACACTAGAAATTGGGACGTTTGTAAGTAATATACGTTAAACCATTTTATATGCGCTTTCCATCGTGTTGGTACTTCATCGTTTGAGCTGTATGGCGTTTCAATACCTTCTGCAGTTCTCTTTTAAAGTACGTGACTATGATCTTACACTTTGTCATGACGGCCTTTATATGTATTACTAAGTGATATAGCAACCTGCATAATGAGAATTAAAGTGTGGGCGAAGCATGGTAAATGTTTTGTTTTAAGTAATTTGCAAAGTTTAATCAGATGCTACGTTGTCTGTTACAACTGAAGTAACTTTGCAAAGAACATACCACTCTGGGATATTTTGTGAAGAGTGGTTTATATCTTCCAGTAGTTTGTTAGTTGACAATACCGCTGACCGTAATTTGAAGTCGCTTGTGATAAAATAACATGTTACAGTCAAGTAATAATCATTTGATCGTGATGCCCACTTATCACTTGTTGTAAACCTCGCTACTAAAATGCTTTTCAGTAGCACATTCTTTAAAGTGGGTCTTCTGGGTGTCTAAAAAGTGCACGAAATTCCGGAAGCCTTTGTCTTCAACGATTCCAAATGATTTTCGTTTTCGATAGTATCGCTAGTGAAAAAAAAAACTATCGATAGTTTTCCAGCTCTAGTGCACAGTTTCGACAGCAAGGCACTAGGTTTCAGCACTAAGTAGAGTATAGTAATAGAGAAAACCATCTCATATAAAGATTTTGTCACTTCAAATTTCTTATGCGACAAGTCCTATGCTCTCACGATTGTGAAAGAAAGAGAGCAATTGCTGACTCAACGAGCATTACTGGTCCCAGAGAGAGTCGCGTGTGTTCGGATTTGTATTCGTCACATCTCATACATACGTACGTACATATACTATGTATGTATGCATGTTTGTTTATTTATTTTCTTTAAATGCGCTGTTCGGTCGCCGCTAACGCATTTTGTTTTCATTTCTTTAGCAAGTGACTATGTGTGTATGTATGTATGCATTTAACAGGCTTTTTTGGACATTTATTTAATTATTAGCATCAGCGACTGGAAATAATGATAATAATAATAATTCAATATTTAATTAAAAATCATTATGGAATGGTTTTTGGGAGAACAAATGGACCTTTATTCAATATTTATATTTATTGAAATAAAAGCAATTATATTTATTTTTGATTTTTAATTTAAGAGTACAAAATAAAAATTAGACAACGATTTTTAAATTGATATAATTTTTTTTTTTAGTTGGACCTTGGTTCCACTGTCATAATATACCAATAATCATTGGTTAATCATAAGACATAAATTTTCGACAAAGGTTGCTCAGCTAATATATCGCTGCACAAAAGAAATTCTTTTAAAAGGTATGACTTTTTAACAAGTTCTTTGATCATATATGTATGTACATACATGTGCTTAGATTGAGCAGGATATTATTAGAATAATGAAATTCAAGGTCGCCGCTCGAATTCGCTTCCGATTCAATATGTTTAATCGGTACCCAGGGAACACCACGAGGATGCCATCACAATTGTAATAGGGTCATAAATCAATATGACCTTCAAGTCGACTTGAAATCACAAAATTTCAAAAATTAAGGATTCTTGAAACTAAGTTATTTCCTTGTTCCCCAACTAAAACTACACTAAAATCACTTAAAATATACTTAAGCCGAAAAATATGTTTATGTTTTTCTTTTTAAATTTTTAATTTTATTTTATAATCTCTGCCTAATTTTTTTGAGTTTGTTCACGTGATATTCTGATTTTGTACTACCTACAATTTTACCTGTTAGCCATTTACTATTCTTCCTTATTAAAATCAGAACAAACTCATTGAGCAGGTGATTCCTGTGTCCATAACAAGGATCGGACTGTGAAAACTAGTCTGCATATATATCTAATTTGGTTGTGGCGATTGTACATGTTTGAACTATTTTCTTTTTTAAATTTTGTATATGAGGCTTTTTGCCGAAAAATCGTTTAAAAATATAAAAATGTATTTTTATTAAAGTAAAGAATTTATCTGAAGGTGCTTTCAGTTTTAAATTATTATTTGTAGCTCCGCGTGATCTTATTAAATAAAACAAATTTTCTAGAGGGTCTTGGTTTAGTTTTGAAGTTGCAACAAAAAAAACCTCAGACCTTTCACTCCAAATACTTTCAGCCAATGAAAGATTGGATGAAATGGTTAGATTCATTCCATAAATGCAGTATACTTCGTGTGGATATTTTAATTCCTGAAAGTATATTCTCATTTCCATTAGGGTTGTGTGGACAACATTGTTTCGTTGTAATGCACACCTGTATGGATTTTTATCGAATAAAACATGACTATTGAGGCAGTCAAATAGTCTGTTTTTTCAATAAATGTGGCCGTAGCTTCAGCACTTTCCTTACAATGAAGAAATCCTCCATAATTGATCATTGTTCGCAGTGCTGCGGCGTCATTGGGGCTAAAAACTTGAGTGGCATATTTAACTTTCCTTTTTTCGAACGCACTTGGATTTATATGGCTCGGAGTTAATTTAGGGCAGAGTCGAGAGTCGAGTTTTTGGAATCGATATTATAAAAATCTTGTATAATTTTCCACGAAACTAAGCCATCGGGCGTAGAAAGATTGCGCTTCATAATTGCATTCCGTAGCGATTTTATGAGATGTGGGACATCGTTAAATGCATACATACATACATACATACTCTTGCTAAAGAAATGAAAACAAAATGCGTTAGCGGCGACCGACCAGCGCATGTAAAGAAAATAAATAAACAAACATGCATACATACATAGTAATGTACGTACGTATGTATGTGATGTGACGAATACAAATCCGAACACACGCGACTCTCTCTGGGACCAGCAATGCTCGTTGAGTCTGCAATTGCTCTCTTTCTTTCACAATCGTGAGAGCATGGGATCTGTCGCAGAAGAAATTTGTAGTGTCGTTTCGTATATGATTTGATTTATCTATACATTCTATGGTTAGTGGTTTTAGCTAGTTCCTACCGGCTTCATTCGGCACATGCACACATACAAGTGTATACTTCTACAGCTCAATGTCTAGGTGCTATATGTTCTTTGTCCATGTACACGCACGCACACATGAGTATATACATATATTATGTATATTTTCGCTGCTTGACATTTAGACACAAGGCTTCGAGTTTTGAGTATGTATTTCAGCATGTAATAAATAAAATTATTAATTAAACTAAAAGAATAAAACACTGTTGGTGACTGTGCCCATAACCTATAAGATATTCCAGTCCCTAATCAATAATTATAAAACACGTTTATTAAATTGGTGATTATGATTTTATTTCACTTATACTCCACGTGTTATCACTTTGAGATCTCAGCAAAGAAGAAGGAATTTAATTACAAAAAGTATCTAGTTGGTTGTCTGTAGCACACACACACACATACACACTAATATCCATTATGGATATACAGAGTCGTCTCTCTCTAACTAACATGATCTCTGTTTCTTTTGTTCGTGTCACACTAGTCTAGTGCTAGGCAAGGTCCATCAACACAACATTAAGCCAAGTCAGCCACAGTGACTCCAACACAAATTTTATAAAGGGAGCAGGTAGATGCATATTAGCCAAATACTGGTTGAACAGGAAGGGAAGAGAACTAATTGCACCCTGCGCTACACCCATCTTTAGCTTTCGAAAGCCCGTCCTCACCCCCTTAAACTCAACGTATACCATCCAATATGATAGTTTAATAGCCAGCGTTTCAATTTATCAGGTAGTAAGGTGGAATCCAGGTCTTGAAACACGATTTCATGATCAATTGTAATGCAAATGCTTTGTCTACAGTCAAGTCTAGAGCCACCATAACCGTACGATCGCATCGCCTCGGCTTGTTGAATCCATTAGCGATAAAAGTGGTAATTTCGGTCAATTCTGAAGTCGTACTGCGATCTCCCATTCTGAAACCTTGCTGATAATCCGCTAGTAGCCAATGTTCTATCATCGATGGTAATAATAATGATTCCAAAACTTTCGCAATAGATGAAACAAATGAAATGGGCCTTTAAAAAGACCCAAGTTCAGCTTCATTGCCAAGTTGCGAAAGAGGTAATATCCTTGCTACGTTCCATACATAAAATAATATATTGCTATAGGTCCGAGGTCATCAGCATTGAAACGCCGTCCGTGCTGAGATGATTTGGATGACCTGGTTTTTTCAATAGCAGCAGAAACCTCCTCACATGTCCGTTCGTTTTTCAATCGAATACGACGTATGGATATACGCTTTAACATATTCTGCTTCAAAGAGGTTTGTATGAACTGTCTGCAGGATAAGGTGTCAGGCACACATCTTTGACGATCCCACTTGCGTTCCCTAGAATGTGATGGATGAATGAGCTCTGCTCCGAAGTACACCAGGAAATTTTATAATAGTGTTCCTCAGACCTCGCGAACCCAGTCACAATTATCCAAGGGTTTCAACCATTTTGCCTCTCTGTGCTTCGCAAGAGATTATTCACATTGTGAGATAAAGCAATACGGCTTGCATCGCTGGCACGAATTTCATCATGCAGGGTAAGCGTGCAGCTTCCACTGAAAAGACTTACCTAGGAAACCTTCTAGCGGGAGTATGACTCTGTGCGTGATAGCATCTCAAAAATAGTCTCTTACCCACCATTGGGAACCACGAGATCGCTGAGCGATTGTTCAATACTCCTGCCAATCTAGAGACTGAATATTAAAGAAAAAAGCACAAAAAAAAAAAAACGAAAGGTTCTTGCGAACCCAGCACTATTGTTGAAGATTTAAAATTGCATGAATTAAAAGTCATAAGTGAGGACCCCAAATTAAGGTGGAAAACAAAAGAACCAGTAGCAGAGATACATGAAGATCTGAACCAAGAAGAATTGTTTAACAAGGGTCTAATACAACGTTTAGACATTTTACAACAATCGTCATCAAGGCCCCGATATGCCTACAAAACTTAAAATAATGTGAAATGATGCGAACGGTTTGATAAAACATTCCCTCAATCTCCAGGCCATATTGCTAAAAGTGAACGTGTGTTTTCTACTTATAGTAGAATATTGAAGAAACGACGTTTCCTTTATTTTGAGAAAAATTTCTTTGTAAATAAAAATTCAACTTAGTAGTACACATCAGGGAACTGCAAAAGCTCTTTTTTTCGACTTAGCGTATACGTACAGACAACGTCTCGTGCTCAATACACAGCCGTGTATGCTACGTGCATGTCAACGGACACGATTACAATAATGAAAATCATTAAAATACGCTAAACTCAAATGAGCAAATGTTTCTTTTGTGATTGATTAGTCTTTTTCGCATGTTCCTTTTGACTTCGTGCTTCGATCACAATAGTAAAAAAAAAAAAAATAAAAAAAAAATAAAAAAATCGAAATTTTCATCTTGGAAAATTTAAGTAATAAAATTAAAAAAAAAAATTTGTTTCATAAATTTAGTACTTAATACCTAACGAAATCACTACTCACACAGTTTTGGTCACAAGTTCTTTGTTAGTATAGTATTTCCAATGCTGTAAATTTCTTGAATAAGTCACCAATATCTGACTTGGAATATTTCGATCGCAGAATAGTTCTAGTCCTTTAACGATGCCCACCATTACTATTAAGCTCAATAGTAATTTCGTTTCCCTCGTCCGGGGACGGTTGACTAAATCTTGACAATTTAATAATATTCTAAGACAAAGGTCAAGAGGTAAACCTTGGCTGTTTGAATATATGTTAGCCTCCTTGGGACCCTTGCCGAATAAGTATAAAGCAAAGACCTCAGTGTGGATCTCGAATTAGGGGTTACGGTCGGAAAAAGAGTAAGAAGAACTATTATGCTGAAAGGAAAGTTAAACGAAGAACACTGGACAGTTGGTTCACTTTTGCCATCAGCGTATCAAATAATATGTCTACCTATGTATATACAACGAGTGTATTCGATATCCTGTACCTTGTTTATTGCTCCCTTTGTGAATCATAAATTTGTATGGGTCATATTCTTGGCTGTTTGAATATATGTTAGCCTCCTTGGGACCCTTGCCGAATAAGTATAAAGCAAAGACCTCAGTGTGGATCTCGAATTAGGGGTTACGGTCGGAAAAAGAGTAAGAAGAACTATTATGCTGAAAGGAAAGTTAAACGAAGAACACTGGACAGTTGGTTCACTTTTGCCATCAGCGTATCAAATAATATGTCTACCTATGTATATACAACGAGTGTATTCGATATCCTGTACCTTGTTTATTGCTCCCTTTGTGAATCATAAATTTGTATGGGTCATATTCTTCAGTAGTCTGATATGGACATAAGAGGGATTTTTTGTTAAAATTGATGGAAGATACAGAAATTTGGCATTTCTAGCGTAATTAATTGAAAGCATAAATATAAAATTTTCATTGAAAAGTACGGGATAGGTTTGTATGCGGGCTACCGCTAATAGTGGTGCCATCTTGACGTATGTACATGTAATATTTTGTAAGCATTGACGTAAGATACAAAAAAATTTGGCATAAATAGCTTAATTAACAACGAAAAAAATTAAATTTTTATACAAAAACTTGAAAATGGGGGTAAAGTTTGTATTGGGTCTACCCCGTATATAGGTACCTTCTGAATCTTCGAATTTTCGTAAGATACACCAAATTATACTTTTGTAGCTTAATCAACCAACATATCCAAACAAGTTTTTATACAAAAACTTTAAATGGTAGTGGTCCTATCTGCACCTAAATGACATATTTTACGTCAGATTCTAAAAATTTTGCGATTGTAGCTTAAATATAATAACCAGAATAAAACAATATTTCATACAAAAACTAGCAGCATACAAAATGGGAGCAGGTTTTTATAGGGGCTACCACTTATAGTAGGGTTAGCATGTCCATTTAATACAAATTACTTGAAGATGTAATAAGAGATTCGAAATATCAAAATTTATAGTCAAACAGACGAATATGTCCAAATCGACTCGTCGTCCAATGTTGATCAACATTATATATTATTCGTTTCCTTCTGCCTGTTATATGCATTTATACTTCTATCCAACGTGTTCAGGGTATAATAAAAACACCATTTCATTATAGTATACTGGCAGATTAATAAAAAAGTAAAAACCATAATTTATTTATTTATACATTTAGATGATAACGGTGAAAAGTTCCCGTTTCTGGGTAATCAAGATCCAGTGACGCTAAATCCTTCATGGGAATCACAGATGAAATCAATTTGTAACAAAAATTCTAAAGGTGAGTTTGGAGAATTAAGAGTTTATATAAATGAGTTTATATACATAAGTACATTAAAACAATATATAACTTCAATTTTTCTCTTGAAAAACTTAAAAACCATAAATGTTGGTAACGAATGCCCATACTGAATAATGATGTTGATGCATGTACAATGCGACCTTCGACATAGTTAAGTCAATTATGTATACTTTATTTCATTTTTTATGCAATTCAAGTACCCAAAAAAAAAAAAAAAAAAACAGCCCACCCTAAACATTTGTTCAATCTATAACATTACGAAATAATCAATGTAAAATCAAAATTAAACCAATTATCTTACTACGTTTCTTGCGAGCAGTATTCTTGTTCCACCTGAAATATTTATAGACTTAATGAACGATAATTATCCATTTATAGTATTTAACATTCGTTAGGACATCTAATATTGTTTTGGTTCTGCACGCAAGAGTAGGGTTCATGCAGGTATTTCTTTCATTCATGTTTTGCTGAAATTAACTTATTTTCTCCTATATTGCGTAATTTTATCTTATACCCTAGTATTTTTAAAATTTGTGTTGGTGTCTTTTCTACCCAAACGGAAACACTTGTTCCGTGTTGTTTTTATGAAAAAATGATTTTATAAAACTTTAAACGAGAACATCGCATAATAAAGTATGGATGGATGAATGAATGCAGAATTGCAGATGTGCCCGAGAGCCATATAGCGTGAAATATACATGTACAGAGGTGCCACAGAAATCGCTTGTGATTTGCCAAATCTTTCAAAATTTCACCATGACACAGAACTTCGAGCGATTTGATTTTTATAGCCTTTTTAGAAATCTTTTCGAACTTAGCAACATAGGGTAGGCACCACACGAGAATAAATTAGTGTAATGTTTGTTTTGCATTGCTGGCGACAGTTACTGGCAATACGAAGCTTTTCGAGAGCATCGTAGACCTGGTCATGCATTCGTATGATCGGACGTATCCTCTAACGCTGTCCACCAAATAGGTTCAGGTTTCTGCCGTAAACCTTTAGTGCAAGAGCGTCGGGGTTCATCACGATTATACGGCTAGCCCAGTGCAGCTCACTCGCTAACTCGCCGTTCGTTCGTGCATGCATAATAATTTCATCAGCATACGCGAGTACCATCACTTCGTTATGGAAAATCGATCATGACTATTCAACGTATGGGCATTAACGTAGAATGTACTTCATCAAACGATTAAGTATCGCCCTGCCTGAAACCTCTCATGGTACCGAAGGATTCGGAGAGGTTCTTTCCTACTCTGACGACGGTTTGTGTGTGTGTGATAGCATCGTCATGCAAAGACGAACGATCTGAGATACCAAGTTCAGATAGGTCGTTAAAGAACTTGGTTCTTATCGGCGTGTCGAACGTGCCCAAATAATATAATCGACAAATAGGTAGTGTGAGTTTTATAATCACGGGTCTGAAGCCACATTAATACTTTTAAATGTGCATAAAGTTATTTTCATATTATATGAACTAATGTTCACAAATATGAGATTCATGTGCAAGCAAAATAAGCATTGATTGATGAAAACAAGATATTAATCAGAATACTTTTCTATAAATAATTATAATAGGTGATCCTATTTTTATTTTTTTTTCGGTTTATTTAGTATTTTCATGCGATTATACCGACGAGCATCGTGCTTAATAAAATATAAAATCTAAATATAAAATTCCACAGGGACTTTTTGTGTTAATATTAAGCTGGTTATCCCAATGAATACTGTTCTATCAGTGCATCCTTATATGGGTCCAGCCGTTTACAGTACGTAGTGCAGAATTGAAAGGAACCTTATTCCATGGTAATTCACGCAGGCAGCGGAGGTAAACGGACAAACGGACAAAAACACTGAGATTCCAATCGTTGGGCATGCATTCGTCGGACCATAATTTTTATAAAAGTTGGTGCATACGTCTACCAACTCTTATAAAAGCCTTGAATAATTCAGCTGGCAGATCATTGGAGCCAGTTGTTCTGTTATTCTTCAGCTTTTTAATTTCTGAGTCGACCTCGTTATAATCCGTTGGCTCTACAAGAAAGCCGTCATCAATTAGAGGTTCTAGAAATGCTTCTCTATGGGCGGCACTGTTCTCTTCATCGCCCTCAAGTAGGTAAGATAAGTCACTTCTCCGTAGTTTCAGTGATTCCTGTGCATCTGTAACGACTTTTCCATTATCGTCCTTGCAGAAAGAATCTCCGTTTTTAAAAGCTTCGCAAGACGCTTGACCTCTTGATAAAATTTTGGAACATCTTTTCTATCACATAAAACTCAACATCCTCAAGCGCACGCCTTTCTTGCTATTTATTTGGGCCGGAAAAAGCGTTTCTCATGATGTCTCTAACAGCTCACGTTGCTCCTGACTGCAGATTTTTGTAAGCGTCTTCTTTGTTTGCAGTAGTATGGCGACACTCTTCGTCATACCAAAAGTTCGTCACAGATCTGTTGTATCCAGTAGCCTCCTTGGCATGGGCTCGGGATCCCGCGAGACCGTCAATTTCTTCGGGATCGTGTAAATTTTCGGAAAGAATAGTAGGTACTCTTTGCATTGTCTATGCAACTCTGCATGGTTGAATATTGCATGGTATTGAAATTGCAGTATGTTTAGATTAAAAATGAATTAAATATCTTGATAACTGAACTACTGCTACTACTCTTATTTGTCACTACTTGTTACATACGTATATTTATTTACCTAAAAATTATGTAAAAAAAATATAAGGTAGAAAAAAAAAATTATTGTAAATCTTCAGGACGGGGGCGGGATTGGGAAAGATTTTTTTTCGAGACTGGTAGGATCGATGCAAATTTTTTATTCCGCGCCCATCTCTAGTGTGGATATCCGGTGCTCCTGATTACGATGTTTCGACCTGCGTCGAAGTCTCTTCTCATTGTTGTTACGCTAGTATCATGGTCCTTAAATTATTTGCGGGGATCGTATCCGAGGCTTCCTCGTGTATTCACTGGTACCAAACCTAGCGCACCAACCCCTAATTAAGGAGAGTGGGTTGCCTACTAAAAATGTGTTTACTAGGGAAGTTGCGTGGCTTACCCAGAGATACGTGTCATAACGGAAGTTTGTAAACTGCTTTAGCTGTTTGCAAAAGTATCGTATTTTGGCCATTCCCAATCTCCATTTTCCAATCCATTTTTTTATCTAATTTGAATAATTACACAAATTGTAGATGATGGGAGGAGGGTTCTACTGTCAATACCCGAATTTGAAGCTGACTTCCTGTGTCTCAATCACGGGTTTTAACAGGTGGAAATACACACAATTCGATATTACACATATATATGATGGTCTGAACACAGCATTACAGTTCGTTGATCGTTATTCTGTGTTTAACCTCAGATTTTGTTTTATATATTTTTGTGTTTTTATTTTGTTTATCGCATGCTGCACACTTGGCGAATGAGAGCTAGAAAGAAAGTTTAAGAATTTCTTACACTTTTTCCATATAAAAAGTGTAAAATTTGACCTTCGCGAAATTGTATCCGTTTTATCTTCACATACAATTTGGTGAATTGGTGAACAATTTAGGTGGCAATTTGGGTTCTACTTGTAGTGTCATTTGGGGGGGGGGGGTAATTGGGGAAATTTTTTCGTCACAAAATAAATAAATTCCGTTCGTAAAAATTTGAAAATGGTTTTAATTTACAATATACTTGTATTTCGTACACTAATATATATATGTGAATAGGAGTATGGACGACTGTTTTTTTTTCTAAAGTTTTGCGTCTAAGGTAGGTAACAACCCGGCAACGCCAATCACAAAGACCTGAGCTCTCTGCCCTTTTTTGCACTATACTCATCTGAGAATCCGACGTCTTTGCTTCGGTCCTCTGGTGTTCAGCAACATGTGGGATAGAGCTTTTCCAACCTCAGCCGCCTTTTCAAGCACGTATGTAAAGGAGATGCTCTTTGTAGCAAAGTCGTGTGTCTAGCCAAATACCGAGGTAGAATATGGCTTTTATCGTAGTAACAGCACAGTTTCCGACATGTATATTTGCTGATTCCTCCTTTTTTCGGCTACTGATGAGTACAGACTCAGTTTTCTGTTCCGCCAGGTGTATGCCAACTACAGTGAGCCAATCCTGTACTAGCCCAATAGCTGATTTGAAAATAGCCCCTGCTTCACTGATATGTTTTGCAGCAACAATCAGTGCTATGTTCTCTGTAAAATCTACCATCTTCAGATTTCCTAGGAACTGCAATCTTAGAATGCTGTCGTACATGATATTACAAAGGTCTAAGACTGATCCGTGGGGTACACCGCCGTATATTTCTAGTCTCTCAGTACCCGAATTGGTCTCGTTGAATAGAGTTATATTATACTATTAGCTGTTAATAAGGGTGATTAGGTAAGCTGGTATACCAAAGTTGGTCAGTGCATCCAGTATAGAACACCAGTTGGCATTGTTGAATGCATTTTTGACATCGAGGGTTACTACAATGCAATATTGCTTATCACCGCTTTTCCATCGGGTGCCTTCGATTGCTTTAGCTTTCTGTAACACTTCTAATTATATCTATGGTTGATCTTGCTTTCCTGAAGCCATACTGTTGGTTCGACATTAATTATCAATCACCTACTTCCCTTAACGCTGCCTAGAGCATATGAGCTTCTCAAGAACTCAGGTTTCTTTTTTTGGCTTCGGAATAAGCACTATGTTCTGCTTTACCATCTTCAGTTTAACAAAAATCCAAGGGTGGATATTAACAAACAACTTTAGAGCTTTGTTAGGCATTGCGTCGGGCCTGGCGCTTCGTTTTCTTGTAGGCTATTTGTTGCAGTTAATCTGCTGAATTAGATAACCCAGGGGTCACTGTCAGCCCTGTCAACAAGTCTAGAAAGCATTTCCTCTTGCTTTCACGAATTGCCCACTTAAGCGATTTGCGCGCTTCAGCATATTGGCTCTGAAGGCAGGCAAAGTTATTATTGATCCTTGCCGTCTGGTACCGCCTTCTGGCTAGCAGACACTTTCTTCTTGCTTCTGCGTTCTCACTATACCGTCAGTACAAAGGTTTATGGTGGTGTCTGCAGTTTCCCCTGTGGGTATACTGGAACATCAGTTGGCCATTGGGTCAAGCGTTTCAGGCTTAAAAGTAGGTTCCTAGGGAGTTTCGTCAATAGAACTATGCCCCATCCTTCAAGCTATTTAGAATGGGGGAATTAATCCAAAAGAAGGATCGCGGCCTATGCTGTTTTACGAATTGGAGAGGCATTACTTTATTTAACATCATTCAAAAAGTAGTTACCTTTGTTAAAATACGTTATTTGGAATTCGCTGCGGAATAATTGTCCAGATGATCGCAGCACTGAATAAAGATTCGGAATTCTCGCTCTGCTTTAAAAACAAACACAGCGATAGGTTATCGTACACTGTACGCGTTCAGGAAGGATGTGTTCTTTCTCAACTTATTTTTATTATGGTCCTAGATAATGTTATGAAAAAGGCAAACAACGAAGAGAGGAGTAAAACGAATATATTTTTTTCTAAAGTAATGCGTCTAAGGTAGTTAAAAACCGGATAACGCTATCGGGCTATCACAAGGACCTGAGTTCGCTCCCTCTCTCAGCTCTCTCAATTTGCTAAAAATTACATAAAAATCAAATATTTAAAACAAAAAAAGTTCCGGTTAACTTTAACTGAAATATAGCTTTAACCGAACCTTACGAAAATAAAAAACCGTACAAAGCGGCTTGTACACTGAGATGACAAAGTTTGTTATGAAATTGATTAATAGATTTTATTCGTAATTCAACCATAATAAACTGTGAATAATAACTGAATTTATTGCTCCAGAGAAACTAATGTTGGTGTACTCTTTCTCCCTTATCACACTTTTACATAATAACAAGAAAGAACGCTGCAATCGAGTGTACTCGCCTTCGAGATACACTGTACATTGTTCAAGGCTCCTTATATGAATCATGAAATTTTTTCTTTAGAGGTCCAATCTGGACATATCCGGGACATCTTCCCAGTACAGGAAATGCGATGGATAGGACAGGGCTGTGACATCTATTATAATTGCCGTGTGAAGAAGCACGAATTTGGATGCTCTTTCGTGGTTAGTAGGAAATTACGAATTCTTGTTACCAGTTTCATACCTGCGGACGAGCGCCTGGTATAAAGGCTGTGCGATCTAGGTGGTAGGTGGTGAAATCGAGATCGTGTTTAATTTATCTGCACAAAGCAATGACCGTTTATTACGATAGGTAGATGAGAACTAAAATGCAATTTACAAAACTTATGACTTAAGACTCTCGAAACATAGCAAATACAAATAACTCAAGAGAATAACTGTTATTTCGAAACTTATAGTATTAGGTTCTGAAAATCATATGTTGGATAATCTAACAGATGTCTTCGAGATATGTGGTAAAAGAAACAAATTCAGATGAACATTTTTTTTAAATATTTGTTATATTTTTTGGAGGCAAATCAATGACTACTACGAAAAAAATTACTTAATAAGGGTCTAATAAAGTTGGATTTTTTAGAAGTGTTAAAAGGTGTAGAACTCTGAATTGATATAAAATACTGATAAAATACTGATATTTCAAACTGAAAATTGGTTTTATTCAATCAATGGAGGCCGTATCTCGGCAATGCTTTGCACGATGTTGTCGTCCAAGCCGTCCAAAGTCGCTAGTTTATTCTTTTTTTTCCCCAATTGAATTATATGTCTGTCCACATGACAATCTGTACATTTTGTTATAGACTATATGAGGTAAATATTAATTTAAAAAACTA
>JAWNNQ010001307.1:0-115531 GCA_035044765.1 Leucophenga montana
ATTAATTTATTCCGAACTAATAGAATAATGTGTGTGCCAAATTAATTGGATATATACATTTTAGAATATAATTCTTTTGGACATCAATATAGTATCAATATATTTGTTGTATGTTTGTGTGGTGTTTGGAAGTTTAAGTAGAAATCCAAAATTAAATATTTTGGGTTTGCTATTTTTTTTTTTTGTCGTATGAAATTATTTAAAGAGAGAACAGCTTAAAGGTTAATTGTAGTTGAACATGATGATAGTATAGAACGTTTGTTACAGAGAATTGTTACAGAAAATCTAAACAGGAGCATTTATAAAGTACGAGATGCAAGGAGCAATTATAAAAGAATAGTATTATATAGAAACGAAATTTACTTAAGGATTCAAAAAATGCTTAAGCAAAATGTTGTTAAATGTATATGTATGTATGTACGATTGTGTAAATGGTTAGTAGTTAAAATAAGTCAAAACGTCGCGCCCGTGTGTTGGTCTGTGACAATGCTCAGATGAATTGTTAGTGTTCGAGCATCTACCAGAAACCGCCCAATGAATAACCACCGGGTGGTACACGACTGCTTGGTCCATCACTGCTTGCGCCGCCGCTGCCGCTGGATGTTTTAGCGACAGACTTGGCATTGCCAGTTGGTGCATCGTCTTTTTGGTGTGTTATCTCATCGCGTAACTTCTCAACAGCCTTATTAGCATTAGCATTATTAAGGCCAATTTTCAATTCGGTGGAAGCCATTTTTTTCTCGTTACTAGAAAGTGATGTGTTAACCTAATTAAATATCTTTAATACCGCCGCGCAACTCTACGCTACAACAATAACTAAAATTCACTTGCTGTATTACGCCAGTGAACGGATTATTTTAAAATTTTGTTGCTCGGTTTTTCACTTCATTCATTAAAAGCAAAATAAAATTTAAATATTGTGTGCATAAACATCAACAACGACAATGCATGCTTATATAGTGATCTGACGAAAGCTTCAGTCTAGACGTTATATTAAATTTGTTTATGGCAAAGTTTTTTAAAATGCAAAGGTCCACCAGGTCCGGAGTTTTTTTCGTATCTGTAGGCCAATATGTTGGCTCTCCAGTGCTTAAGTGCTTAATAGTAAGTCTGTTTAAGGCATAAAGAAGATTTTTGCCTTTATTATTTGAGAGTCTGGAACCCCAAATGGTGTGTTTAGTGTTAAAATCACCAGCGGCAACGAATCGATGACCTAAATTTTTTATAAAGTCAAGATATTGAGTTTGTAATATGTTATGTTTAGGTGGACTATATACAGCAGATAAAGTGAAAGGGCCAAATTGGTCGTTTATTTGTATGCTAGTTGCCTGAATATGATCAAGTTGGTAGTCTTCTAACAGATTGTGGCTAGGATTGTTCCTGATTATAATAGCAGTACCCCCATGTCCTGTGCCGTCCGGCGTAAACGTTGTATCCATGGATTCTAACCGGTTTTTCAATCTGAGGTCCACGCCATCGAGGTCTGGGCCCGACATCTTTTAGATAAAAGTCCCAAAGGGGCCAATATAACAATTCTTTCAGATAGCCAAGCGGCTATTAAAGCATTACCCTCTTAGAACTTCTCCTCGTAACTGGTTCTTCAATGTAACGACATCCTCCAACAACTGTCAATCGGCCGAAAAGTCGCTATTTGTTGGTACGTGGTACGTTGCTGATGAACTAGCCAGGAATGGTTCGGCAACTTCCTTCATAGGACCGGAGTCTTTTCGCGGACTTAGCTGCGCTAAGTCAAAATCTTTCATAGTAGATCAGTTTAGACGCATTGCCTCCCGGTACTGGATAACCCGTCCTATATACCCTAAAACCAAAGCACATCTTAATGGATCTGACCTGAGGTTGCTTTTGGGCTATCTCACCGACCATCGTCCAATGAGATATCACTTAAATAAACTAGGTCTATCCTCAGAAACAGAGTGCAGACTTTGTCTTGAGGGCCACGAAATTAGTTTACATTTGTTATGCGATTGCCCGGCCTTGAAGTTCTCAGAGTTGTACAGATGAACAGACCTGATGAGATCAGAAACACCTCGGCTAAGGACCGTTTCATTAAAGAGACGGAAAGATCCTAGATAAATTAACTTAACCATATCCGGGCTAGGGTACAAAAGACAACACTTCATGTCGCAGTGCCCGTTTCCGTCTGACACTGAGTCTTAGGTAGCGTTACTGGCTGATCGAGCCTGATTCGCAGTGACCACTTGCTTATTATGCGGCTCCGGCACAGCCACTACGTCACGCACTGGTTATGGTTATACAACATGTTTTGTATCCTGTGATATTTAGTTTAAAAAAAATAAAATGTATGTACACAAAAAAAAAAGTATATTTATTTTTAACAACGATACACACCCTACTCAACAAAAAAATTATTTTTTTTTTTTTTAAATAATACACAACCCACACAAAAACAATTTCTTTGAATTGCATACAATTTTGTTTTCCCAATTAATTAAATTCAAAAAATAAATAAAAAACAAAAAACACACAATGAGCATCCAATATATGGCAATCACCTACGGTTGTCAGCCGCCCAGTAGCTCTATCACTTAAGAAATAAAACATGGGGCAAGGCTACTGATATCGTAAAGCGATATTCACTTAGTGATAAAAGTTATACACTCGCTTGGGAAGCACTAAAAGCCAGGTTCGAAAACAAACGCATTCCCATAGATGCACAACTAAAATCCCTTTTTAATGTACCTCAGGCCCAGTCAGAAAGTAGCACAGCAATTCAAAAGATACAGTCGACATTCTCAGACTGTCTCGCTGTGCTGAAATCTTTCGAAATTGACACGAGCGGCTGGAATCCTATTCTTGTATATCTTAGCTCATCTAAACTTGCCGAAGAAATTCTCACTTTCTGGGAGCAAGCAATCGTCGAGAAACTAGATCTCCCTACTTGGAGATTCAAAGTACTGGAAAAAGTTAATTATATGAACCAAAAACCTACGTTTTCACAAAAATCTCCACACCCCGCATACACACGTTCGCCACAAAAGCTCTTTCTTCGCTCTGCCGTGCAACGGCAACAAACTCAGACTTTAAATGATTTGAATGCAAGAAAACAAATCTCATACGGTCGAATCACATACAACCCGAGAGATTTATCCCTCAGAAGTAACTCCTTCTTCTTCAAGGATTGATATCACAAAAGCTTACTTCTTATCAAACAACAAAAAAGTAATACTTCTCACTACTTTAGAGCATGCTGGTGATCATTTCACACTAGGAGCCCTAATCGACTAAGGTTCACAATGAACTTTTATCTCAGAAAATGTTCTAAATCGGCTCAAACTCCCTTACGAAAAGAGCTTAACAAATATAAACGTGCCACTTGAAACTCTCTTCGAGAAACCGCCGTTTCAAACTCAATGTCGCAGCAATTGTGCTCGCAAAACTAACAAATTGGTGGCCGACTTTCTCAATTTCATATATCAAATTAAATATATCTCTCTCGCAGATCCCAATGGTCCTAGGAAGTGATATTCTGCCACATATAATCCTGGACGGAGTCAAATCTCAAACTCTAGGGTCTTTCATTGCTCAAAACACCGTATTCGGATGGATTTTGAGTGGCCCAATTAACTCTCAATGTGCATCCTTTAGCACAACTGCACTCGAAACTGATGCCAATGCATGTCTCAGTGAGCAGCTTAAACCTTTCTGGGAAACAGAAGATGCTGCCACACCCCTCCCCAAGTCAAAAGAAGACCAATTCTGTGAAAGCCTGTATTCCCAAAGGACTTTTCGCACTTCTGACGGTCGATATGTGGTCAAACTTCCATTTAAAAAGGAATTTGATTCCCAAATCACACTCGGCCCATCTCGATATGTTGCATATTGACAATACGTTCGAGTGAAGCATCTCTGAAGAAAAATCTGAAAAAACTTCAGGAACAATATAAAAAAGTGCTCTCCGAATATGTATCTCACGTTCATATGCACAATGTTGAAGCAAACGAACTTTCTAATGAGGGAAAATATACGTCCTTCTATCTCCCCCATCATGCAGTCGTAAACCTGGACAATCTCACTACAAAAGTCCAAGTTGTATTCAACGCCTCTAAAAAGACTGTGGGGGCCCATCTCTCAACGATGTTTTATACACTTGGCCCACCCTGCAGTCCGATCTCATGAGCATAATCCTCAATTGGCGCTTCTATCGATTCGCATTCACTGCCGATATCGAAAAGATGTATTGCCAAATTCTCGTTCACAAAGCACACCGTAATATTCAACGAATTCTCTTTCGCCAACTCCCTAATGGCGACGTTGTAGATTTTGCACTCAAAACGGTGACCTTTGGTGTGAATTGCGCCCCCCATCTCCCAATTCGACCAGCTCGATCAAGACTGTGTCGCACAATTCCCAAAAGCGTCTCAGATCGCAAAACACGAATGCTATGTTTATGACATTCTCTCTGGAAGACATGAGCTCTATGATGCTCAGAATGCTCAATCACAGCTTATCTCAGCACTCACAACTGCAGGACTTCCACTCAAAAAGATTCCACCAACAAATCTGATCAGCAAAACATATCCCAGTTCAATCGATGGGAAAACATAACTTCGCGAAAAAAATCGTATTTGATTTCTTGAACTCTTAAAATAAAGGGTAAGAGTGGTACTAAATGATGTAATTGGAGAGACAGGCCACAACATTTTTTTTTTACCCTGTACATAACCTCAAAAGTAGGAAAAAACGCCGTTTTTCGGGTACATAACCTCAAATATATCAAAATCCTGACGTGATGGGCCAATTCTGACCACGGATTCGGATTCTACGCAGCAAATTTACTTCGGAAATGACCCTCAGCTTTCCAACAGCTAAACCATGTTGACCTGTGCTATCTAAGGATATTTGCGCATTTCCCTTCTCATTCCAATAAATAAACTCCCGGTTTAAACAATAAGACTTTTTACCATACCTTACAGCCTATGTCTTTTGCATAGGTTTGGACGTGCATTCATCGATTTTTGGACGTGGACGCGACCATAGTGGAAGCAGACTATTACTTTGGAGTTTCAGTTCATTATATTTCAATGAATTGGAGTGTACAAAAAATGATAATAGATCCATAGACAACGGAAATAAAAATTTCGGGAAAAATTATTTTAAAGCTATATTTTGGGGGGAAATCCTATAGAAAAATTGGAAAAGTAGTGGGCACAGCTAACTCATCAATACAAAGACGGGTTCTATCCTACCAAAACCTTGATCAGCTCGACCAGCTCTCTTAACAAAACGAGAGAACAAAGCACGACATTCAGTTTGTGCGACAGAATCCAAGGTTGCCGGCTCATAAACTGAAACCAGTAGAAGAAAGGTATTCAAAAATAATTTGCGCTAATGCTGCCCTAAAATTGTAGCGGTTGTACTAGAGAGCATGATCGCTTGAATTGATGCTAGTGTTGTTGCAGCCGAAGAAGAGAAGTCTCCGCTGAGTGGTGTTGTTGGAGTTGCACACTGCTCGCTCCAAGATTGAGTGATGATATGCGCGTTGCCGTTACCGTTGAGGTGGGGGGGGGCATGATCTTGCTCTCTGTGTGTCTACTTTTAGTTGTGTTGCGCTTACATTGTTGTTTTTAATGTTCGCGTCGGAGCGTATGGTGAAGTAACCAATGTTTTTGTTGGTAGGTAGCCGTGAGTTTGACTCACCAACTTTATTTTCAGAGATTTAACAGCTGTGTAGGCTCCATAGGAGTAGGCTCCCAGGAAATTGTCCTGGCTTCAGCCTACTTCCCAGGGGATGAACCAAACATATCACCGCTTGAAGTCCAGCGGCTAGTGGAGAACTGTCGCACCCACAGCAGGCAGTTCATTATTGGCTGTGATGCTAATGCACATCACATCGTCTGGGGCAGCAATGACACCAACCACAGAGGTGAGTACCTCTTAAATTATTTAATGAGATCCCAGCTCGAATTTACAAATATAAGTTATAAACATACATTTATAACAGCAGCTAGACAAGAGGTTTTAGATCTCACCCTAACTAGTAGAGGGGTTACGAACTTCGTTTGGAATTGGCGAGTTTCAAACGAAGTTTCTCTCTCAGACCACCAACATATTCGCTTTGAAACTCCGGGGGCCTCTGATATTCTCGGTAGGTGGGATGGATATTGGTCATCCCTAACCGAATATAAGAAGCTTATACGTCAGTCCAAGCGTGAATCCTGGAGAAGGTACTGTGAGTGTTTGCAAACGCTACCGGAAGCAGTCCGTCTCCATAAGGTAATCACAAAGGACAGACACAATGATATCGGACTCTTAAAGAAAGAGAACGGTCTTTATACCAATAGTAGACAGGAAACACTTGAACACCTGCTTGACTTGACCATAGTGGAAGCAGACTATTACTTTGGAGTTTCAGTTCATTATATTTCAATGAATTGGAGTGTACAAAAAATGATAATAGATCCATAGACAACGGAAATAAAAATTTCGGGAAAAATTATTTTAAAGCTATATTTTGGGGGGAAATCCTATAGAAAAATTGGAAAAGTAGTGGGCACAGCTAACTCATCAATACAAAGACGGGTTCTATCCTACCAAAACCTTGATCAGCTCGACCAGCTCTCTTAACAAAACGAGAGAACAAAGCACGACATTCAGTTTGTGCGACAGAATCCAAGGTTGCCGGCTCATAAACTGAAACCAGTAGAAGAAAGGTATTCAAAAATAATTTGCGCTGATGCTGCCCTAAAATTTCTAAAGAAAAGTTTGGTCTAATGGTCGAGTTGCCATATCTCAGCTGTAAATAAGCAGAGCGCATGGAGTTTGAAAATCAGGACGATTCCAAACCCCCAGACTTTTGGAACAAGATTTTTTTTTCGGATGAGAGCAAATTTTGTAATTTCGGGATAAAAGGAAAAAAGCTGGTATTAAGAAATAGCCTTTGAAAAGGAAAATTTGTTGGCAACCGTAAAACATGGTGGAGGAGGAGTTGTGGTTTGGGGTGTATGGCAGATAATGGTGTTGGGAAAATATCATTTATTTAATCAATAATGGAGCAAACTAGTTATGTATTTATGAAAAAAAAAATTCCCACAACGAACTAACTGCAAGAAGAGTTTTGGTTTCAGCAAGACAACGACCTCAAGCACAGCGCGCATAATGTAAAGCTCTGGCTCCTTTATAATATAAAAAATCAGGATACCTCCCCAATGTCCGGACCTGAATCGCTTAAAGCATTTATGGGACTAACTCGATCGCAGAATCCGTCCACACACCATTACCTCCAAAAATATGAAAAAAGACATAATAATGGAGGAACGGAAAACAATTACAAGTGAAGACCAAACAAATTTGTGGTCTACATGCCACGACGTCTTACGGAAGTACATGCGAGAAAGGGTTATTCTACCAGTTAATCTTCATATTTTTCGAAAAAGAAGCCTGTATGCAGACTTTTGAGGTAGTGTTGTTCTTACATTTTGTATCATGAAATGAAGTAAAACTTTAGTTTAAAGCATTAAAATGATGTAAAAATATTATTAGTTAAGAGAAATTAAAAAATTATATTATAAATCAAAGTTTGATTCCATACATAAAACGTTAGATGAGATATTTGCGATTAAAGTTAAAATTTAAATTTTTTTTTGTGGTGTACGCAGACTTTTTCGAGCAAGCGTATGTATGTACATATCTACATATCAATTTGTAAAACCAAGTATCGCTTAGGCATGCCAACTATGCTACCGCCACCCCCTACATTTGCTAGCTACCCCGCTACACGTAGACTTAAACATGGTCCTTCGAGCGACCTAAAACAGCTCTATTAAACACAATGGATCATTTACATTTTCATTTGCTACAATTCAAAATAGCAAAGTTTACGAATTATCATACTCTCACGATCTCACTCTCTCTCCCTCTCTCTCTCTCTCTCTCTCTCTCTCTATGTTTTTACTGCTTTTTTTATTAATTTACTCTCGATCTTTCTCTTATAAATTAATTTATTCCGAACTAATAGAATAATGTGTGTGCCAAATTAATTGGATATATACATTTTAGAATATAATTCTTTTGGACATCAATATAGTATCAATATATTTGTTGTATGTTTGTGTGGTGTTTGGAAGTTTAAGTAGAAATCCAAAATTAAATATTTTGGGTTTGCTATTTTTTTTTTTTTGTCGTATGAAATTATTTAAAGAGAGAACAGCTTAAAGGTTAATTGTAGTTGAACATGATGATAGTATAGAACGTTTGTTACAGAGAATTGTTACAGAAAATCTAAACAGGAGCATTTATAAAGTACGAGATGCAAGGAGCAATTATAAAAGAATAGTATTATATAGAAACGAAATTTACTTAAGGATTCAAAAAATGCTTAAGCAAAATGTTGTTAAATGTATATGTATGTATGTACGATTGTGTAAATGGTTAGTAGTTAAAATAAGTCAAAACGTCGCGCCCGTGCGTTGGTCTGTGACAATGCTCAGATGAATTGTTAGTGTTCGAGCATCTACCAGAAACCGCCCAATGAATAACCACCGGGTGGTACACGACTGCTTGGTCCATCACTGCTTGCGCCGCCGCTGCCGCTGGATGTTTTAGCGACAGACTTGGCATTGCCAGTTGGTGCATCGTCTTTTTGGTGTGTTATCTCATCGCGTAACTTCTCAACAGCCTTATTAGCATTAGCATTATTAAGGCCAATTTTCAATTCGGTGGAAGCCATTTTTTTCTCGTTACTAGAAAGTGATGTGTTAACCTAATTAAATATCTTTAATACCGCCGCGCAACTCTACGCTACAACAATAACTAAAATTCACTTGCTGTATTACGCCAGTGAACGGATTATTTTAAAATTTTGTTGCTCGGTTTTTCACTTCATTCATTAAAAGCAAAATAAAATTTAAATATTGTGTGCATAAACATCAACAACGACAATGCATGCTTTTAATTTGCCCAAGCCGCAGTCCTCCCGCTAAGCGCGTTGACATAATGCTTATTTTGTTGTGATCTTTGCATACTCCACACTCATCCCGCTGAGTGTTTCAACATTACTCTTATTAATATTTTATCATTGCACACTCTTGCAAACAAACAAAAATAACATGTTTACTTCTAGGTGCAGCAGGAAAGCGTGCCTCGTAGATCAGGTGTTAAGTTAATTGACACAACCTGCAAGATGTTATTTTTGTTTAAAAACCACGCAGATTTAAACAGAAATAAGCGCGGACAAATACATAGGAGCATTGACTGTAAGTGCAATAGACTGAGGCTAATTGCAAGAGTGGAGTGAGAGCCGTGTTTTCCAAAATAATAATTGGATGCTGCCGAACTACTGAGGAACTATGGACAGCGAGACATATATATATTTTCAATATACGTAGAGGGTGGTGCCGAACTACTGATGAGTTATGAGCAGAGTACCTGAAAAGATCTATTTACAAAAGCAGAGCACTGCTATTGAGCTATAACTTGCGAAGAGAGAAAAGAGCACGAGTTGGCTCAATAAAACGCAGATATTTTTCGCTTACCACATGTGTATATGTATGTACAATATTTATTGGAACAGTACATGTGCTCAGGGTGGTGGTTGCAGCAAGAAGAACGAAAAGTAGAAGTGGGAAAAGGAGGAAAGGTTGGTAAAATTGAGGAACAGATTGACAGATTTTATAAATCGATACATTTAGAGATATGATTACAAGTATTTTTTTATTTTTTTTACGTATCTGGCATTAACACTGATATTTGTTTAATTATGATATTTTGTGAGTGCCACTCCCACCACGCAAGCAGATATTTTTCGCTTACAAAATCGTTGTACAACATTTATTGGTACAATACGTGTGCTCAGGGTGGTGGTTACAGAAAGACAAAGGAATGGTATAAGTGGGAAAAGAAGAAAAGTTTGACAAAATTGAGGAACAGTTAACAATTTCACAGATTTGATGAATCGATACATTTAGAGTTGTGTTGACAATTATTTTACTATTTAGTTAACGTATCTGGCGTTAACAGGATCGTTGCATGCATAATTTGTAGTTAATGAGCTGTAATAGGTGCCGAGATTAAACTTCACCGGAGAGAAGCTTCTGAATTAATAGAACGGCCAGAATCGATTTGTTTAGTCGCCGTATATAATAGGCTAAATTAACATTAGGGTTCCATCTTAAGTTACGCAAGGAATGTATAAGGAATTGTTTGTGAACAGATTCTTAATCTGTATTATGGACACTATATTGTTGGCTCCATACACAAACGGCATACTCAATAATAGGGCGAACCAAAGAAGTAGATAATAGCTTGGCTATAAAGGCCCATCAAGATTGCACGATTAAAAATTGAAGCTATTTTGGTT
The DNA here is from genome assembly GCA_035044765.1 of Leucophenga montana. Taxonomy (NCBI): domain Eukaryota; kingdom Metazoa; phylum Arthropoda; class Insecta; order Diptera; family Drosophilidae; genus Leucophenga; species Leucophenga montana. The sequence continues at coordinate 10,337 of JAWNNQ010001307.1, forward strand.
TTGGAAGCTGATTGGTTCCTACTTCTCTGAAAATGAGGCGGGAAATGCAGTGACTGTGAATGACGTTCGTTAAGGGAACATGATAACGGAGTTATTGCAGCCTCAACTCAGTAGGATGAAATCCATTTTAGCTAGGACAATGGGATCAAAGTCGGACGTGTTTTATATCGTAAACAAAATAAATAAATAAAAAAGAAAAACAAAAATACAACAATTTTAGGCGTCGCAACGATAAACAACAAGACAGCTACGCCGAAGACAGATACTTTAAAAGTATCAGCGGCAGCAGCCGCAGAAGCGCTTGCTGCTGATCCTGTCTTGCAACGTGCGCATATTTAAAAAAAAAAAAAGAGCCGATAATCAAAAAAGAACCGCTGATGGCGAACTAGTTTCTTCTGATTCTGATGAAATTGCCTGGCAGAAGGTCACTGTTCCCACACACAAGGTCAAACGAACTTTGACTGGGTCTCAGAGAGTCAGTAGAAGTCGCCAATAATTTGGTTCATCTGAGAGCTCACTTTCAACCAATAAATTTAGTACACTTGATGATGATAATGAGAAAGATATCCTTCCTGAAATAGAGGAGCCGGTAGGCACATCTGATCCCAAAGAAGTGCAAGTTTCGGTAAGCAAGGCTCACAAGCCTCCACCAATATTTGTTTCAGGCGTAGAAAACATCAATGGGCTATGGCAAACTGTCGATAAGGTTACGGACACTTACACTACTCAAACAGGCACCAACGGCTCAGCAAAAGCAAAAAAAAAAGCTTGAAAGCAAAAAAATCAAGTTTCACACTTACCAACTGAAAGAAGAGCGATCTTATAAGGTGGTTATTAAAGGGTTACATCACTTCACCACTATTGATGACTTAAAGCAACACCTCTTGCGCCAGGGTCACAAAGTAAGAAATGCACACAATCCAAAATGTCGAGCTAATGGGTCGTCGCTTGACATGTTCTTCGTGGATCTAGAGCAAAAACACAATGATAAGGAGGTCTATGATATTACCACACTTTGTCGTCAGTCACTGGTTGAGTGCCACAGATGGCAGGAATATGGTGTTACAAAACGTTGCTGCAGAAAACAGTTTAGATGTGTCAAATGCGGTGATAAGTACGCTAATACAGATTGTCCCAAATCTATCACTCAACCAGCTAAGTATGCTCTTTGTCAAGAGGTGCATACAGCTAATTGTAGTGGGTGCGTTGTATATCAGGAAATGGTCCCCAAGCGTGCTCCCTCTAAACCTAAATCAAGACCGGTTCCCACTTTCGTGTTTTCCGATCATACAAAATTTGGTCCTAAACCATCGTTTCCAATTGGAAATAGTAGAAATCGGCGTCTTTCTTATGCTGACGCAGTTAGAGGTACACAGACACAAAAACAAAAATATTTTCAGCAAGAACGTCAACAAGAATCACAACAGAGCTCATCATCTTCCATGGATCATAATTTTGGTGCACTCATGGCCATGTTTGAGGATATGGTGCTAGCTCAAATTGAGATGTTAAAAATGCAGTGTCAAATAATGCATCTGCTGACAATTCTGGTGTCGAATTCTCTGAAATAGGACTACGCATTACAATCTGGATTGCCAATGGATTGACAAATCAAGTTAACGAACTTGAAGTATTCATACGCCAACATCATGTTGATATTATGCTACTGAGTGAGACGCATCTCAGCAGTAGATCCTATTATAAGCTTTTGGGATATGATCTACATTTAGCTAACCACCCTGATGAGAACCGTATGCGTGGTGGTGCTGCTGTACTCATTCGTTCATCGCTTAATCATCATCCTTTGGGCTCTTTGCGCACTGATGCTATGCAAGCCGCTATTGCCATTGTGTCTAGTGATCATGGAGACTTTATCTTTGCTGCCGTTTACTGCCCTCCTCGGTATATTTTATCTGAGCTGCAGTTTAAAGACTTTTTTTATATGCTTGGTCCCAAATTCCTGGCCGCTGGTGACTGGAACGCTAAGCATCGCCGCTGTGTATCCAGACTTTCAACGCCGAAAGGTCGGGTGCTGTTTGACTGTATTGTCAACTCAAATTTCGAAGTGATTGCAACTGGAGGGCCGACTTACTACCCTTATGATGCTCTGGATTTTGCAGTTTATAATGGCATACCATCAAGCCGAATGCGCATCTTTGACACTAGAAGACAAGCTAACTTGCCGATTTTGCAACTTAATATCAATCATTATTGAATCTTCCAGATTTAAATAGGCCACCTTGAAATGCTGAGATCTTGGACTTGGTTAAGTTGCTGTATGTAGTACGCAGTGAATTCTTTGATGACATGCTGACCCCAGCAAGAACTATGGGTTTAACTTATGGAAAGCAACCTTTGAGACTTGTACCTATCAAAGACTTCAACAACTCCTGGTGTCGCACGGATATAGAGAAAGCTGAGGCATTTGCCGCTGAACTCGAAGGACGCTTTACACCTTTCGATCTAGCTGAATTAGAATCAAGCCTATCTCTCTGCAAGAGGTTTGTCTGCAGATTAAAATGCTTAAGAAAAAGAAAGCCCCGGGGTATGACGGAATTGATGGCTGAGTGGCAAAGGCATTTCCTGATAAAGCAATAATGTTTGTGTACTATCGACGGCTTTTTTTTTTTTTTTAAATATGTGCACGTTGCAAGACAGGATCAGCAGCAAGCGCTTCTGCGGCTGCTGCCGCTGATACTTTTAAATATGCGCACGTTGCAAGACAGGATCAGCAGCAAGCGCTTCTGCGGCTGCTGCCGCTGATACTTTTACAGTATCTGTCTTCGGCGTAGCTGTCTTGTTGTTTATCGTTGCGACGCCTAAAATTGATGCATTTTTTTTTCTTTTTTATTTATTTATTTTGTTTACGATATAAAACACGTCCGAGTTTGTTCCCATTGTACTAGCTAAAACGGATTTCATCCTACTCAGTTGAGGCTACAAGAACTCCGTTATCATGTTCCCTTAACGAAAGTCATTCACTCACGGCGCCTGATTAAAATCCGCACCAGATAGTTGCGCGTTGTGGATCCATTTGTTTCTCCTAGATCACGTGCGGATTTTCTGAGCCCCAAATTTGACACCATACAAATGAAAATGCGCCTCCTAGGTGAATATGATTTTTTTTTAAATCGGATTTTCACAATGATAACACGTTATTTACGATAAAGGATATGGCTTCAATAACACCACATATTTCCCTTGATTTTCTGTCAAGCAACGGCGACGACTCTATCATTTTACTAATATTAGATTCAACGACTAAGACGATCGCCAATTTATTTTCAAATTCATTTTGTTATAATTTTTTTCACAACACATTCATTGGCAGCAGTCATGCCAGATGTTAGATGTAGGCAATGTGAATCACAATTTCATATCTTAAATAAATTCCATGCGTTGCTCAAATATGTACTCAGATGGAATAGCCTATAATGTAGGGAAACTTGCATTTGATATTTATCAGCTCGTCTCAAGCTGATGATTCTGTCTCACCCAAACTTGCCTTTAGTTCTTGATATTTTGTTTTTGTGTGTCGCAAACAACATTTTGGCTTTCTATATCTCACATAATTTGTTCCTGAGATATTTAGTTAAAAAGGATATACAGCCTACTCAAAAAAAAAACTTTTTTTAAAACAAAACACATACGCAAAAAAAATTATAGAAAAAAACCGTAACCACCCTACTCAAAAAAAAAACTGAACATTTTTTTATTTTTTTTTTTGCACACCCGACTTTTTTTTGGAAATTATATTTTTCTTTCGAGTCAATTTTGTCTAAAGAGCAAAATTAATCTATGGCTGAGGTTGGTCGATCTCGGTGAGCTCTGAGACAAATTGACGAGTGAATACGAAGATGCCATACTTCAAAACGACGCTACCTACACAGCTAAAATAGAGGGTAAAATTCGCAGCAAATTTCGAGAGGCAAAACCATTTTATTTCAAATTAAAAGCTCGGTTCGCAGAGGTTTTAAAATGTGAACCAACACAGAAAGTAAAAATTCTGTGAAATCTGAAACTTATTCAAGCCCCATAAATGTAGGTCACTGCGGTGATTGCGAGCCATTTTATGGTACACATGAAAATTGGCCCTCATTTCGTGACGTGTTGACAGCTATTTATGGCTTTCATTCACGTTTACCACCCGCCCATAAACTCTATCACTTAAGAAATAAAACACGGGGCAAGGCTAATTATACCGTAAAACGATATTCACTTACCGATGAAAATTATATTCTCGCCTGGGAAGCACAAATCCAGGTTCGAAAATAAACGCATTTTCATAGATGCACAATTAAAATTTCTATTTAATATACCTCAGGCAAAGTCGAGAGAGTATTACAGAAATCCAAAACATACAGTCGACATTCTCAGGCTCAGTCGAGAGAGTATCACAGCAATCCAAAACATACAGTCGACATTCTCAGACTGTCCCGCTGTGCTGCAATCTCACGAAATTGACACGAGCGGCTGGGATCCAATTCTTGTGTATCTTAGCTCGTTTAAACTTCCCGAAGAGACTCTCACTCTGGGAGAAGAAACACTCGTTGGCAAACTATATATCTCTACTTGGGACGAAATGGAAGTGTTTCTCACCTCGAGATACAAATTGCTGGAAGAGGTTAATTCTATGAGTCCAAAGGTGATACCTAAAACGCATGCAACGGCAAAAATTTATGTTTTCACCGAAATCTCCACACCCCCACGTACACACGTTCTCCACAGAAGCTCTCTCTGCCGTGCCTGCAACGCCAAACATCACAGAAAAATCCCAAACTTCAAGAAAAATATAACAAGCTGTTCTCCGAATATATATTTCTAAGTCATATGCACAAAGTTGAAGCAAACGAACTTTGAAATGAGGGAAAATATACGTCGTTCTATCTCCCCATCATGCAGTCGTAAAACCGAACACTTCAAAAGTCCGTGTTGTATTAAGCGACTTCAACAGTGTTAGGAACCCATCTCTCAACGATGTTTTATACACTGGGACCACCCTACAGTCGGATCTCATGAGCATTATCCTCAATTGGCGCTTCTATCGATTCGCATTCACTAACGATATCGAAAAAATATATGGCCAAATTCTCGTTCAAAAAGAACACCGTAATTTTCAACGAATTCTCCCTCGCAAATGGCCATGTTGAAGGGTTCGCACTCAAAACGGTGACCTTTGGTGTGAATTGCGCTTCCTTCTTTGCAGTTCGAACACTCTACCAGCTCGATCAAGACTGTGCCGCACAATTGCCAACAGGGTCTCAGATAAGTACGTATTTTCGGTCTAAGTAAAGTTTTCATTCGCTGAGAAATATCGCAATATTTCGCAAACAAGAGCCAATTGGGAAAAACGAAGGTTATTTGCGGATTCAACGGCCTAATATTACCCTAGAAAAATTACCTTCTTTCTTGCCTTTTTAACTACCAGGACATTGAATTTGTATGTATTAAAACTTTTCGTGGTTTCAGCGTATATATTACTTTCTCATACATTTCTCCTTCTTCGGAAATGAGAATTTACTGTCAGCATGACGCTGCGATTTCATACATCGCAAGTCTTTTACATGAAAATGATTTTAATCTACCTAATATAAGATGGTCAAATTTGATTGATACTTCTATGCTGATTCCAGCTGCAAAGTTGAGTTTTGTCCATGCAACAGTGTAATAATGTTCGCAACAGCTCTGGAAAACTTCTTGATCTTGTTTTTGTTGATGTTGGTTTTGATGTTCTTATTGATAGGACTCGTCCTATTACAATGCCTGAAGATAATTATCATTCAACTTTGGAAGTCTCTTTTCAGTTTGACTTGACTGTATATGTCGTTCACATGACAAAAATAAATATCTTCGACGTGTCAGATGTTTTAGAAAAACTGACTATGTCAAGTTATATCACTTACTTTTTAATGCCGATTGGTCTGCTCTCGAGCGCTGTTCAGATATTGAATTGGCAACGAATATTTTTTATTCCACCATTCTTAGTTTTTTTGACAGATGCATTCCATTCACTGCTCTCCCTTTCTCAGAAAAAAGACAGCCTGGGTTTTCACGGAACCTTTACCGATTAAATAATATTTAATGTAATTGTGTGAATATATGAATTTTAGCTGGCTCGAGGTCATTTTATGGGAAATAATTTTTATATATATATATATTTCCTCAATGCGAAAGAAGGAATAATGAACAGTGTTATGTTTACACAGAAAAATGATCGGCATCCGACACACTTGTTTCAGGGTTTGCCAAACTCTTCATCAGTCGGATAGGCCGTACATTGCTAACGAATGTTTAAATACCATGCTTAATTGAAAAGTGTCTTGTGTATTTCACGATTTTCTGTTCAAGAATGATAATGACACTGGAAACGCGTAAACTTTCATAGCATGTTCTGTTGCATTCATGCAAGTACGGTCTCTTTCATTCTTCTGTGTTTTATTATTGTATTATCCCCTTATAAACTGCGCCACTTGACTATTAGCGCTACGCTAATCGAGAGAGTACAAATGAGGCGTTTGAATAGTTTCATAATTAATTTATACGTGAATAATGTAATTGTTATTGGCGACCTATAATGTGTGAATATATTATAAAACGACCTTCACCGAGCTGGTTAATGGATGAAAAGTATTTTATATCCAATTAAATATGTCAATAAATATATTGCAAATGGGTTGTCTAAAAAATTTCAGTCTAGAATATGATTAATTAACAATTTAAACAATTTGGTTAATAGACAAATTCCATACCATAGAATATGCAAACGTTAGGTTTTTTTTTCCCGTCACAACTCTTGGGTAGGCAGGTATAAACAGGTAAATCGATACTAGTAACTTGCACCGGTCTGGTTAATGAATTAAAGTTAAATTAAAATAAAGATTATTTCATTACGAACACGGTGGTATAGGGTTGCTTGCGAAAAATCAGTCCAGAATTCCGGTTGTCGAGTTATAAAAATATAAATATTGCTGCGAGTGAATATGTGCGACCGAGCGGTCCCAGCGAACCATTCCATGCGATAGAAGAGGACACAACATTGCATTGCAGCTGTCCTGCTATCTCCATGCAAAATATATTAATTAAATTCTCTTTCCTACCTGGCCCTGATAATATTCCCTGTTGTATACTAAAGCAATGTTGTTGCTCCATTTGTTTTCCTTTATCAATTTTTTTCAATCTATCCACAAAGTTATGTAAATTTCCATTTCTTTGGAAGGAATCTTTTATTATCCCGTTACATATAAAGGACAGCAAGTCTGATATATCGAATTATAGAGGTATGTACTACTAAGCAATTCCAAAGCTCTTTGAAAAAATCATTAGTGACCGATTACAACAGTCGTTATAGTCAGTCCTTTCCAACATGGTTTCGAAGGAGGCAAATCCATTACAGCTAACCTTTTAGAATTTTCCACTGTTGTAAATAACGTTTTTAAGTCGGGTTGCCAAACTGATGTCATTTATACAGACTCCAGTAAAGCTCTTATTATCCAATATTGTTCAACATTTTTATTAATGATCTTCCTTTGTCTATTTATCGTGCCCATACACTAAAGTATGCAGATTATGTTAAATTATGCTTGTCATAATGTCATCATGTTTCGCAGCACAGTTTATTGTAGACTGATTTAAACTCACTACATACATGGTGTCTTCTAAATTTTCCTTATCTAAACTTCTCAAAATGCAAGTGACATATTTTTTAAATAACATTACCCTCGGTAGAGAGTTTTGCTTTAATGACCTATGTAGGTATCCTTATGGAACCTAAACTTATATATAATAATCATTTGTTCAATAGTAAATAAGGTAAAAGGTGTTTTTGCCTTTGTTAAGCGTTGGTCTAATGAATTTACTTAACTCCTCTATACTTCTCTTGCTCGTCTGTTTAATATTTGAAATGCGACGCGGCGCGAGCAATGACCTAGGAATCCTTATGGAACCTAAACTTATAATAATCACATTTGTTCAATAGTAAATAAAGCAAAAGGTATCCTTGGCTTTGTTAAGCGTTGGTTTAAGGAATTTAATGTTCCTTATACCAGTAAACTCCACTATACTTCTCTTGTTCGTCCGATTTTAGAACTTGACTCCTGTATTTGGAACCCATATTATGCTATTCACGATTATCGTATTGAGTCAGTTCAAAAACCGTTTCTTATCTTTGCTCTTAGGAGTCTCAATTGAGATCCCGAAATAAATCTTATCTCTATCATGACAGGTTAAAATTAATTGATCTCCCAACCCTCTTATCACGCCGTTCTAAGCTCTCTGTTGCTTTTCTTCATAAAATTGGGGAGATTGATTCTCCCTACTTACTGCAGTCCATTTTACTAAGTGTCCCCATTCGGTCGACACGTCACTTCGTGCCAATAAAGTTACTTTTTTGCACGACAAATTACGCGCTCAATAATTCATTCGGAGCTCTTTGTTCTATCTACAATAAGTTTTCTCCCTATTTTTCTTATCTCTTCCTTACACTAAGTAAAAAATTCTTTACTGACAAATAACTATTCAATAAATCCGTAAATTTCATTTAGCAACTTCTATATTATTTATTTTTGTAATTGCGCCCGCTTGGACCACGGCCCAGTCTGTGAGTAGGAGCACAGTCGGTCAACCTGGCGTGCCAAACAAAAATTCCTCCAACGGGTCTGAGTGGCCGCAACTTCCTTCTTCTGTTTTATATATAGTTGCAATTTTAAATAAATAAATAAATATACATATTTTTCAGACAGGAAAAGAAAAAAATTGGACCGAGTGGAGGAGCTCCATCTGCATGGCCTCACGAGAAGGTGCACTCCTTTTTGGGCTCTTCGGATCCACAATGCAGAGCAGTCAACGCTGGATAACCATAGTGTGTTCTAATCACTGTACACTTATTTAATTAATATGCGCATTATTCTTTAATTGCAGATTTAGCTGAGTACATACTTGATGACCCGATTGTGTTTGACCCAGATTCATCACGCTGCAGCACCAGCACCATTCCTGAAAACGCAAGCACTTGTGGGCCTACAGCATAACGTTCCAAGGCGGATAACCAAAACGGAGCTTGTTGAATTTAGCTCGTGAAATTATTGAAGTACAAATAAAACAGTAAAAGTCTCAAGAGGAGCAGCAAAAAACCAAAAAAGAGCTACTTAACGTGATAGCATCCAGCACAGCCGCGATTTTCCAATTATAGTTAATGGCGCTGTTATGGACATTAAAAATATGAAATATGCAGTAAGCCATGATAATGATGGCCTTTTTGATGGCTATCAAATCCTTTGTCTACGCCGAAATCTTGCCTTTAAATGCCCAAATGCATTTTCTACGACTCGTCTGGCTTTCTATAAATTGTAGTTGAATTACCGTTGCTCTATAGATGTTGATGTTGAAAAAGGATATGGCTTCAATAACACCACATATTTCCATTGATTTTCTGTCAAGCAACGGCGACGACTCTATCATTTTACTAATATTAGATTCAACGACTAAGACGATCGACAATTTATTTTCAAATTCATTTTGTTATAATTTTTTTTACAACACATTCATTGGCAGCAGTCATGCCAGATGTTAGATGTAGGCAATGTGAATCACAATTTCATATCTTAAATAAATTCCATGCGTTGCTCAAATATGTACTCAGATGGAATAGCCTATAATGTAGGGAAACTTGCCTTTGATATTTATCAGCTCGTCTCAAGCTGATAATTCTGTCTCACCCAAACTTGCCGTTAGTTCTTGATATTTTGTTTTTGTGTGTCGCAAACAACATTTTGGCTTTCTATATCTCACATAATTTGTTCCTGAGATATTTAGTTAAAAAGGATATACAGCCTACTCAAAAAAAAAAAATTTTTTAAAACAAAACACATACTCAAAAAAATTATAGAAAAAAACCGTAACCACCCTACTCAAAAAAAAAACTGAACATTTTTTTATTTTTTTTTTTGCACACCCGACTTTTTTTTGGAAATTATATTTTTCTTTCGAGTCAATTTTGTCTAAAGAGCAAAATTAATCTATGGCTGAGGTTGGTCGATCTCGGTGAGCTCTGAGACAAATTGACGAGTGAATACGAAGATGCCATACTTCAAAACGACGCTACCTACACAGCTAAAATAGAGGGTAAAATTCGCAGCAAATTTCGAGAGGCAAAACCATTTTATTTCAAATTAAAAGCTCGGTTCGTAGAGGTTTTAAAATGTGAACCAACACAGAAAGTAAAAATTCTGTGAAATCTGAAACTTATTCAAGCCCCATAAATGTAGGTCACTGCGGTGATTGCGAGCCATTTTATGGTACACATGAAAATTGGCCCTCATTTCGTGACGTGTTGACAGCTATTTATGGCTTTCATTCACGTTTACCACCCGCCCATAAACTCTATCACGTAAGAAATAAAACACGGGGCAAGGCTAATTATACCGTAAAACGATATTCACTTACCGATGAAAATTATATTCTCGCCTGGGAAGCACAAATCCAGGTTCGAAAATAAACGCATTTTCATAGATGCACAATTAAAATTTCTATTTAATATACCTCAGGCAAAGTCGAGAGAGTATTACAGCAATCCAAAACATACAGTCGACATTCTCAGGCCCAGTCGAGAGAGTATCACAGCAATCCAAAACATACAGTCGACATTCTCAGACTGTCCCGCTGTGCTGCAATCTCACGAAATTGACACGAGCGGCTGGGATCCAATTCTTGTGTATCTTAGCTCGTTTAAACTTCCCGAAGGGACTCTCACTCTGGGAGAAGAAACACTCGTTGGCAAACTATATATCTCTACTTGGGACGAAATGGAAGTGTTTCTCACCTCGAGATACAAATTGCTGGAAGAGGTTAATTCTATGAGTCCAAAGGTGATACCTAAAACGCATGCAACGGCAAAAATTTATGTTTTCACCGAAATCTCCACACCCCCACGTACACACGTTCTCCACAGAAGCTCTCTCTACCGTGCCTGCAACGCCAAACATCACAGAAAAATCCCAAACTTCAAGAAAAATATAACAAGCTGTTCTCCGAATATGTATTTCTAAGTCATATGCACAAAGTTGAAGCAAACGAACTTTGAAATGAGGGAAAATATACGTCGTTCTATCTCCCCATCATGCAGTCGTAAAACCGAACACTACAAAAGTCCGTGTTGTATTAAGCGACTTCAACAGTGTTAGGAACCCATCTCTCAACGATGTTTTATACACTGGGACCACCCTACAGTCGGATCTCATGAGCATTATCCTCAATTGGCGCTTCTATCGATTCGCATTCACTAACGATATCGAAAAAATATATGGCCAAATTCTCGTTCAAAAAGAACACCGTAATTTTCAACGAATTCTCCCTCGCAAATGGCCATGTTGAAGGGTTCGCACTCAAAACGGTGACCTTTGGTGTGAATTGCGCTTCCTTCTTTGCAGTTCGAACACTCTACCAGCTCGATCAAAACTGTGTCGCACAATTGCCAACAGGGTCTCAGATAAGTACGTATTTTCGGTCTAAGTAAAGTTTTCATTCGCTGAGAAATATCGCAATATTTCGCAAACAAGAGCCAATTGGGAAAAACGAAGGTTATTTGCGGATTCAACGGCCTAAAATTACCCTAGAAAAGTTACCTTCTTTCTTGCCTTTTTATCTACCAGGACATTGAATTTGTATGTATTAAAACTTTTCGTGGTTTCAGCGTATATATTACTTTCTCATACATTTCTCCTTCTTCGGAAATGAGAATTTACTGTCAGCATGACGCTGCGATTTCATACATCGCAAGTCTTTTACATGAAAATGATTTTAATCTACCTAATATAAGATGGTCAAATTTGATTGATACTTCTATGCTGATTCCAGCTGCAAAGTTGAGTTTTGTCCATGCAACAGTGTAATAATGTTCGCAACAGCTCTGGAAAACTTCTTGATCTTGTTTTTGTTGATGTTGGTTTTGATGTTCTTATTGATAGGACTCGTCCTATTACAATGCCTGAAGATAATTATCATTCAACTTTGGAAGTCTCTTTTCAGTTTGACTTGACTGTATATGTCGTTCACATGACAAAAATAAATATCTTCGACGTGTCAGATGTTTTAGAAAAACTGACTATGTCAAGTTATATCACTTACTTTTTAATGCCGATTGGTCTGCTCTCGAGCGCTGTTCAGATATTGAATTGGCAACGAATATTTTTTATTCCACCATTCTTAGTTTTTTGGACAGATGCATTCCATTCACTGCTCTCCCTTTCTCAGAAAAAAGACAGCCTGGGTTTTCACGGAACCTTTACCGATTAAATAATATTTAATGTAATTGTGTGAATATATGAATTTTAGCTGGCTCGAGGTCATTTTATGGGAAATAATTTTTATATATATATATATTTCCTCAATGCGAAAGAAGGAATAATGAACAGTGTTATGTTTACACAGAAAAATGATCGGCATCCGACACACTTGTTTCAGGGTTTGCCAAACTCTTCATCAGTCGGATAGGCCGTACATTGCTAACGAATGTTTAAATACCATGCTTAATTGAAAAGTGTCTTGTGTATTTCACGATTTTCTGTTCAAGAATGATAACGACACTGGAAACGCGTAAACTTTCATAGCATGTTCTGTTGCATTCATGCAAGTACGGTCTCTTTCATTCTTCTGTGTTTTATTATTGTATTATCCCCTTATAAACTGCGCCACTTGACTATTAGCGCTACGCTAATCGAGAGAGTACAAATGAGGCGTTTGAATAGTTTCATAATTAATTTATACGTGAATAATGTAATTGTTATTGGCGACCTATAATGTGTGAATATATTATAAAACGACCTTCACCAAGCTGGTTAATGGATGAAAAGTATTTTATATCCAATTAAATATGTCAATAAATATATTGCAAATGGGTTGTCTAAAAAATTTCAGTCTAGAATATGATTAATTAACAATTTAAACAATTTGGTTAATAGACAAATTCCATACCATAGAATATGCAAACGTTAGGTTTTTTTTTCCCGTCACAACTCTTGGGTAGGCAGGTATAAACAGGTAAATCGATACTAGTAACTTGCACCGGTCTGGTTAATGAATTAAAGTTAAATTAAAATAAAGATTATTTCATTACGAACACGGTGGTATAGGGTTGCTTGCGAAAAATCAGTCCAGAATTCCGGTTGTCGAGTTATAAAAATATAAATATTGCTGCGAGTGAATATGTGCGACCGAGCGGTCCCAGCGAACCATTCCATGTGATAGAAGAGGACACAGCATTGCATTGCAGCTGTCCTGCTATCTCCATGCAAAATATATTAATTAAATTCTCTTTCCTACCTGGCCCTGATAATATTCCCTGTTGTATACTAAAGCAATGTTGTTGCTCCATTTGTTTTCCTTTATCAATTTTTTTCAATCTATCCACAAAGTTATGTAAATTTCCATTTCTTTGGAAGGAATCTTTTATTATCCCGTTACATATAAAGGACAGCAAGTCTGATATATCGAATTATAGAGGTATGTACTACTAAGCAATTCCAAAGCTCTTTGAAAAAATCATTAGTGACCGATTACAAAAGTCGTTATAGTCAGTCCTTTCCAACATGGTTTCGATAGAGGCAAATCCATTACAGCTAACCTTTTAGAATTTTCCACTGTTGTAAATAACGTTTTTAAGTCGGGTTGCCAAACTGATGTCATTTATACAGACTCCAGTAAAGCTCTTATTATCCAATATTGTTCAACATTTTTATTAATGATCTTCCTTTGTCTATTTATCGTGCCCATACACTAAAGTATGCAGATTATGTTAAATTATGCTTGTCATAATGTCATCATATTTCGCAGCACAGTTTATTGTAGACTGATTTAAACTCACTACATACATGGTGTCTTCTAGATTTTCCTTATCTAAACTTCTCAAAATGCAAGTGACATATTTTTTAAATAACATTACCCTCGGTAGAGAGTTTTGCTTTAATGACCTATGTAGGTATCCTTATGGAGCCTAAACTTATATATAATAATCATTTGTTCAATAGTAAATAAGGTAAAAGGTGTTTTTGGCTTTGTTAAGCGTTGGTCTAATGAATTTACTTAACTCCTCTATACTTCTCTTGATCGTCTGTTTAATATTTGAAATGCGACGCGGCGCGAGCAATGACCTAGGAATCCTTATGGAACCTAAACTTATAATAATCACATTTGTTCAATAGTAAATAAAGCAAAAGGTATCCTTGGCTTTGTTAAGCGTTGGTTTAAGGAATTTAATGTTCCTTATACCAGTAAACTCCACTATACTTCTCTTGTTCGTCCGATTTTAGAACTTGACTCCTGTATTTGGAACCCATATTATGCTATTCACGATTATCGTATTGAGTCAGTTCAAAAACCGTTACTTATCTTTGCTCTTAGGAGTCTCAATTGAGATCCCGAAATAAATCTTATCTCTATCATGACAGGTTAAAATTAATTGATCTCCCAACCCTCTTATCACGCCGTTCTATGCTCTCTGTTGCTTTTCTTCATAAAATTGGGGAGATTGATTCTCCCTACTTACTGCAGTCCATTTTACTAAGTGTCCCCATTCGGTCGACACGTCACTTCGTGCCAATAAAGTTACTTTTTTGCACGACAAATTACGCGCTCAATAATTCATTCGGAGCTCTTTGTTCTATCTACAATAAGTTTTCTCCCTATTTTTCTTATCTCTTCCTTACACTAAGTAAAAAATTCTTTACTGACAAATAACTATTCAATAAATCCGTAAATTTCATTTAGCAACTTCTATATTATTTATTTTTGTAATTGCGCCCGCTTGGACCACGGCCCAGTCTGTGAATAGGAGCACAGTCGGTCAACCTGGCGTGCCAAACAAAAATTCCTCCAACGGGTCTGAGTGGCCGCAACTTCCTTCTTCTGTTTTATATATATAGTTGCAATTTTAAATAAATAAATAAATATACATATTTTTCAGACAGGAAAAGAAAAAAATTGGACCGAGTGGAGGAGCTCCATCTGCATGGCCTCACGAGAAGGTGCACTCCTTTTTGGGCTCTTCGGATCCACAATGCAGAGCAGTCAACGCTGGATAACCATAGTGTGTTCTAATCACTGTACACTTATTTAATTAATATGCGCATTATTCTTTAATTGCAGATTTAGCTGAGTACATACTTGATGACCCGATTGTGTTTGACCCAGATTCATCACGCTGCAGCACCAGCACCATTCCTGAAAACGCAAGCACTTGTGGGCCTACAGCATAACGTTCCAAGGCGGATAACCAAAACGGAGCTTGTTGAATTTAGCTCGTGAAATTATTGAAGTACAAATAAAACAGCAAAAGTCTCAAGAGGAGCAGCAAAAAACCAAAAAAGAGCTACTTAACGTGATAGCATCCAGCACAGCTGCGATTTTCCAATTATAGTTAATGGCGCTGTAATGGACATTAAAAATATGAAATATGCAGTAAGCCATGATAATGATGGCCTTTTTGATGGCTATCAAATCCTTTGTCTACGCCGAAATCTTGCCTTTAAATGCCCAAATGCATTTTCTACGACTCGTCTGGCTTTCTATAAATTGTAGTTGAATTACCGTTGCTCTATAGATGTTGATGTTGAAAAAGGATATGGCTTCAATAACACCACAGATTTCCCTTGATTTTCTGTCAAGCAACGGCGACGACTCTATCATTTTACTAATATTAGATTCAACGACTAAGACGATCGCCAATTTATTTTCAAATTCATTTTGTTATAATTTTTTTCACAACACATTGATTGGCAGCAGTCTTGCCAGATGTTAGATGTAGGCAATGTGAATCACAATTTCATATCTTAAATAAATTCCATGCGTTGCTCAAATATGTACTCAGATGGAATAGCCTATAATGTAGGGAAACTTGCATTTGATATTTATCAGCTCGTCTCAAGCTGATAATTCTGTCTCACCCAAACTTGCCGTTAGTTCTTGATATTTTGTTTTTGTGTGTCGCAAACAACATTTTGGCTTTCTATATCTCACATAATTTGTTCCTGAGATATTTAGTTAAAAAGGATATACAGCCTACTCAAAAAAAAAACTTTTTTTAAAACAAAACACATACTCAAAAAAAATTATAGAAAAAAACCGTAACCACCCTACTCAAAAAAAAACTGAACATTTTTTTATTTTTTTTTTTGCACACCCGACTTTTTTTTGGAAATTATATTTTTCTTTCGAGTCAATTTTGTCTAAAGAGCAAAATTAATCTATGGCTGAGGTTGGTCGATCTCGGTGAGCTCTGAGACAAATTGACGAGTGAATACGAAGATGCCATACTTCAAAACGACGCTACATACACAGCTAAAATAGAGGGTAAAATTCGCAGCAAATTTCGAGAGGCAAAACCATTTTATTTCAAATTAAAAGCTCGGTTCGTAGAGGTTTTAAAATGTGAACCAACACAGAAAGTAAAAATTCTGTGAAATCTGAAACTTATTCAAGCCCCATAAATGTAGGTCACTGCGGTGATTGCGAGCCATTTTATGGTACACATGAAAATTGGCCCTCATTTCGTGACGTGTTGACAGCTATTTATGGCTTTCATTCACGTTTACCACCCGCCCATAAACTCTATCACGTAAGAAATAAAACACGGGGCAAGGCTAATTATACCGTAAAACGATATTCACTTACCGATGAAAATTATATTCTCGCCTGGGAAGCACAAATCCAGGTTCGAAAATAAACGCATTTTCATAGATGCACAATTAAAATTTCTATTTAATATACCTCAGGCAAAGTCGAGAGAGTATTACAGCAATCCAAAACATACAGTCGACATTCTCAGGCTCTGTCGAGAGAGTATCACAGCAATCCAAAACATACAGTCGACACTCTCAGACTGTCCCGCTGTGCTGCAATCTCACGAAATTGACACGAGCGGCTGGGATCCAATGCTTGTGTATCTTAGCTCGTTTAAACTTCCCGAAGAGACTCTCACTCTGGGAGAAGAAACACTCGTTGGCAAACTATATATCTCTACTTGGGACGAAATGGAAGTGTTTCTCACCTCGAGATACAAATTGCTGGAAGAGGTTAATTCTATGAGTCCAAAGGTGATACCTAAAACGCATGCAACGGCAAAAATTTATGTTTTCACCGAAATCTCCACACCCCCACGTACACACGTTCTCCACAGAAGCTCTCTCTGCCGTGCCTGCAACGCCAAACATCACAGAAAAATCCCAAACTTCAAGAAAAATATAACAAGCTGTTCTCCGAATATGTATTTCTAAGTCATATGCACAAAGTTGAAGCAAACGAACTTTGAAATGAGGGAAAATATACGTCGTTCTATCTCCCCATCATGCAGTCGTAAAACCGAACACTTCAAAAGTCCGTGTTGTATTAAGCGACTTCAACAGTGTTAGGAACCCATCTCTCAACGATGTTTTATACACTGGGACCACCCTACAGTCGGATCTCATGAGCATTATCCTCAATTGGCGCTTCTATCGATTCGCATTCACTAACGATATCGAAAAAATATATGGCCAAATTCTCGTTCAAAAAGAACACCGTAATTTTCAACGAATTCTCCCTCGCAAATGGCCATGTTGAAGGGTTCGCACTCAAAACGGTGACCTTTGGTGTGAATTGCGCTTCCTTCTTTGCAGTTCGAACACTCTACCAGCTCGATCAAGACTGTGTCGCACAATTGCCAACAGGGTCTCAGATAAGTACGTATTTTCGGTCTAAGTAAAGTTTTCATTCGCTGAGAAATATCGCAATATTTCGCAAACAAGAGCCAATTGGGAAAAACGAAGGTTATTTGCGGATTCAACGGCCTAATATTACCCTAGAAAAATTACCTTCTTTCCTGCCTTTTTATCTACCAGGACATTGAATTTGTATGTATTAAAACTTTTCGTGGTTTCAGCGTATATATTACTTTCTCATACATTTCTCCTTCTTCGGAAATGAGAATTTACTGTCAGCATGACGCTGCGATTTCATACATCGCAAGTCTTTTACATGAAAATGATTTTAATCTACCTAATATAAGATGGTCAAATTTGATTGATACTTCTATGCTGATTCCAGCTGCAAAGTTGAGTTTTGTCCATGCAACAGTGTAATAATGTTCGCAACAGCTCTGGAAAACTTCTTGATCTTGTTTTTGTTGATGTTGGTTTTGATGTTCTTATTGATAGGACTCGTCCTATTACAATGCCTGAAGATAATTATCATTCAACTTTGGAAGTCTCTTTTCAGTTTGACTTGACTGTATATGTCGTTCACATGACAAAAATAAATATCTTCGACGTGTCAGATGTTTTAGAAAAACTAACTATGTCAAGTTATATCACTTACTTTTTAATGCCGATTGGTCTGCTCTCGAGCGCTGTTCAGATATTGAATTGGCAACGAATATTTTTTATTCCACCATTCTTAGTTTTTTTGACGGATGCATTCCATTCACTGCTCTCCCTTTCTCAGAAAAAAGACAGCCTGGGTTTTCACGGAACCTTTACCGATTAAATAATATTTAATGTAATTGTGTGAATATATGAATTTTAGCTGGCTCGAGGTCATTTTATGGGAAATAATTTTTATATATATATATTTCCTCAATGCGAAAGAAGGAATAATGAACAGTGTTTTGTTTACACAGAAAAATGATCGGCATCCGACACACTTGTTTCAGGGTTTGCCAAACTCTTCATCAGTCGGATAGGCCGTACATTGCTAACGAATGTTTAAATACCATGCTTAATTGAAAAGTGTCTTGTGTCTTTCACGATTTTCTGTTCAAGAATGATAACGACACTGGAAACGCGTAAACTTTCATAGCATGTTCTGTTGCATTCATGCAAGTACGGTCTCTTTCATTCTTCTGTGTTTTATTATTGTATTATCCCCTTATAAACTGCGCCACTTGACTATTAGCGCTACGCTAATCGAGAGAGTACAAATGAGGCGTTTGAATAGTTTCATAATTAATTTATACGTGAATAAGCTGGTTAATGGATGAAAAGTATTTTATATCCAATTAAATATGTCAATAAATATATTGCAAATGGGTTGTCTAAAAAATTTCAGTCTAGAATATGATTAATTAACAATTTAAACAATTTGGTTAATAGACAAATTCCATACCATAGAATATGCAAACGTTAGGTTTTTTTTTCCCGTCACAACTCTTGGGTAGGCAGGTATAAACAGGTAAATCGATACTAGTAACTTGCACCGGTCTGGTTAATGAATTAAAGTTAAATTAAAATAAAGATTATTTCATTACGAACACGGTGGTATAGGGTTGCTTGCGAAAAATCAATCCAGAATTCCGGTTGTCGAGTTATAAAAATATAAATATTGCTGCGAGTGAATATGTGCGACCGAGCGGTCCCAGCGAACCATTCCATGCGATAGAAGAGGACACAGCATTGCATTGCAGCTGTCCTGCTATCTCCATGCAAAATATATTAATTAAATTCTCTTTCCTACCTGGCCCTGATAATATTCCCTGTTGTATACTAAAGCAATGTTCTTGCTCCATTTGTTTTCCTTTATCAATTTTTTTCAATCTATCCACAAAGTTATGTAAATTTCCATTTCTTTGGAAGGAATCTTTTATTATCCCGTTACATATAAAGGACAGCAAGTCTGATATATCGAATTATAGAGGTATGTACTACTAAGCAATTCCAAAGCTCTTTGAAAAAATCATTAGTCACCGATTACAACAGTCGTTATAGTCAGTCCTTTCCAACATGGTTTCGATAGAGGCAAATCCATTACAGCTAACCTTTTAGAATTTTCCACTGTTGTAAATAACGTTTTTAAGTCGGGTTGCCAAACTGATGTCATTTATACAGACTCCAGTAAAGCTCTTATTATCCAATATTGTTCAACATTTTTATTAATGATCTTCCTTTGTCTATTTATCGTGCCCATACACTAAAGTATGCAGATTATGTTAAATTATGCTTGTCATAATGTCATCATGTTTCGCAGCACAGTTTATTGTAGACTGATTTAAACTCACTACATACATGGTGTCTTCTAAATTTTCCTTATCTAAACTTCTCAAAATGCAAGTGACATATTTTTTAAATAACATTACCCTCGGTAGAGAGTTTTGCTTTAATGACCTATGTAGGTATCCTTATGGAACCTAAACTTATATATAATAATCATTTGTTCAATAGTAAATAAGGTAAAAGGTGTTTTTGGCTTTGTTAAGCGTTAGTCTAATGAATTTACTTAACTCCTCTATACTTCTCTTGCTCGTCTGTTTAATATTTGAAATGCGACGCGGCGCGAGCAATGACCTAGGAATCCTTATGGAACCTAAACTTATAATAATCACATTTGTTCAATAGTAAATAAAGCAAAAGGTATCCTTGGCTTTGTTAAGCGTTGGTTTAAGGAATTTAATGTTCCTTATACCACTAAACTCCACTATACTTCTCTTGTTCGTCCGATTTTAGAACTTGACTCCTGTATTTGGAACCCATATTATGCTATTCACGATTATCGTATTGAGTCAGTTCAAAAACCGTTTCTTATCTTTGCTCTTAGGAGTCTCAATTGAGATCCCGAAATAAATCTTATCTCTATCGTGACAGGTTAAAATTAATTGATCTCCCAACCCTCTTATCACGCCGTTCTAAGCTCTCTGTTGCTTTTCTTCATAAAATTGGGGAGATTGATTCTCCCTACTTACTGCAGTCCATTTTACTAAGTGTCCCCATTCGGTCGACACGTCACTTCATGCCAATAAAGTTACTTTTTTGCACGACAAATTACGCGCTCAATAATTCATTCGGAGCTCTTTGTTCTATCTACAATAAGTTTTCTCCCTATTTTTCTTATCTCTTCCTTACACTAAGTAAAAAATTCTTTACTGACAAATAACTATTCAATAAATCCGTAAATTTCATTTAGCAACTTCTATATTATTTATTTTTGTAATTGCGCCCGCTTGGACCACGGCCCAGTCTGTGAGTAGGAGCACAGTCGGTCAACCTGGCGTGCCAAACAAAAATTCCTCCAACGGGTCTGAGTGGCCGCAACTTCCTTCTTCTGTTTTATATATAGTTGCAATTTTAAATAAATAAATAAATATACATATTTTTCAGACAGGAAAAGAAAAAAATTGGACCGAGTGGAGGAGCTCCATCTGCATGGCCTCACGAGAAGGTGCACTCCTTTTTGGGCTCTTCGGATCCACAATGCAGAGCAGTCAACGCTGGATAACCATAGTGTGTTCTAATCACTGTACACTTATTTAATTAATATGCGCATTACTCTTTAATTGCAGATTTAGCTGAGTACATACTTGATGACCCGATTGTGTTTGACCCAGATTCATCACGCTGCAGCACCAGCACCATTCCTGAAAACGCAAGCACTTGTGGGCCTACAGCATAACGTTCCAAGGCGGATAACCAAAACGGAGCTTGTTGAATTTAGCTCGTGAAATTATTGAAGTACAAATAAAACAGCAAAAGTCTCAAGAGGAGCAGCAAAAAACCAAAAAAGAGCTACTTAACGTGATAGCATCCAGCACAGCCGCGATTTTCCAATTATAGTTAATGGCGCTGTTATGGACATTAAAAATATGAAATATGCAGTAAGCCATGATAATGATGGCCTTTTTGATGGCTATCAAATCCTTTGTCTACGCCGAAATCTTGCCTTTAAATGCCCAAATGCATTTTCTACGACTCGTCTGGCTTTCTATAAATTGTAGTTGAATTACCGTTGCTCTATAGATGTTGATGTTGAAAAAGGATATGGCTTCAATAACACCACATATTTCCCTTGATTTTCTGTCAATCAACGGCGACGACTCTATCATTTTACTAATATTAGATTCAACGACTAAGACGATCGCCAATTTATTTTCAAATTCATTTTGTTATAATTTTTTTCACAACACATTCATTGGCAGCAGTCATGCCAGATGTTAGATGTAGGCAATGTGAATCACAATTTCATATCTTAAATAAATTCCATGCGTTGCTCAAATATGTACTCAGATGGAATAGCCTATAATGTAGGGAAACTTGCATTTGATATTTATCAGCTCGTCTCAAGCTGATAATTCTGTCTCACCCAAACTTGCCGTTAGTTCTTGATATTTTGTTTTTGTGTGTCGCAAACAACATTTTGGCTTTCTATATCTCACATAATTTGTTCCTGAGATATTTAGTTAAAAAGGATATACAGCTTACTCAAAAAAAAACTTTTTTTAAAACAAAACACATACTCAAAAAAAATTATAGAAAAAAACCGTAACCACCCTACTCAAAAAAAAACTGAACATTTTATTATTTTTTTTTTTTGCACACCCGACTTTTTTTTGGAAATTATATTTTTCTTTCGAGTCAATTTTGTCTAAAGAGCAAAATTAATCTATGGCTGAGGTTGGTCGATCTCGGTGAGCTCTGAGACAAATTGACGAGTGAATACGAAGATGCCATACTTCAAAACGACGCTACCTACACAGCTAAAATAGAGGGTAAAATTCGCAGCAAATTTCGAGAGGCAAAACCATTTTATTTCAAATTAAAAGCTCGGTTCGTAGGGGTTTTAAAATGTGAACCAACACAGAAAGTAAAAATTCTGTGAAATCTGAAACTTATTCAAGCCCCATAAATGTAGGTCACTGCGGTGATTGCGAGCCATTTTATGGTACACATGAAAATTGGCCCTCATTTCGTGACGTGTTGACAGCTATTTATGGCTTTCATTCACGTTTACCACCCGCCCATAAACTCTATCACTTAAGAAATAAAACACGGGGCAAGGCTAATTATACCGTAAAACGATATTCACTTACCGATGAAAATTATATTCTCGCCTGGGAAGCACAAATCCAGGTTCGAAAATAAACGCATTTTCATAGATGCACAATTAAAATTTCTATTTAATATACCTCAGGCAAAGTCGAGGGAGTATTACAGCAATCCAAAACCTACAGTCGACATTCTCAGGCCCAGTCGAAAGAGTATCACAGCAATCCAAAACATACAGTCGACATTCTCAGACTGTCCCGCTGTGCTGCAATCTCACGAAATTGACACGAGCGGCTGGGATCCAATTCTTGTGTATCTTAGCTCGTTTAAACTTCCCGAAGAGACTCTCACTCTGGGAGAAGAAACACTCGTTGGCAAACTATATATCTCTACTTGGGACGAAATGGAAGTGTTTCTCACCTCGAGATACAAATTGCTGGAAGAGGTTAATTCTATGAGTCCAAAGGTGATACCTAAAACGCATGCAACGGCAAAAATTTATGTTTTCACCGAAATCTCCACACCCCCACGTACACACGTTCTCCACAGAAGCTCTCTCTGCCGTGCCTGCAATGCCAAACATCACAGAAAAATCCCAAACTTCAAGAAAAATATAACAAGATGTTCTCCGAATATGTATTTCTAAGTCATATGCACAAAGTTGAAGCAAACGAACTTTGAAATGAGGGAAAATATACGTCGTTCTATCTCCCCATCATGCAGTCGTAAAAGCGACTTCAACAGTGTTAGGAACCCATCTCTCAACGATGTTTTATACACTGGGACCACCCTACAGTCGGATCTCATGAGCATTATCCTCAATTGGCGCTTCTGTCGATTCGCATTCACTAACGATATCGAAAAAATATATGGCCAAATTCTTGTTCAAAAAGAACACCGTAATTTTCAACGAATTCTCCCTCGCAAATGGCCATGTTGAAGGGTTCGCACTCAAAACGGTGACCTTTGGTGTGAATTGCGCTTCCTTCTTTGCAGTTCGAACACTCTACCAGCTCGATCAAGACTGTGTCGCACAATTGCCAACAGGGTCTCAGATGTTAAAACACGAATGCTATGTGGATGACATTCTCTCTGGAAGACATGATCGCGATGATGCTCAGAATGTTCATAAAAGCTTATGTCACTCAAATCTGCAGGACTTCCACTAAAAAAGATTGCAGCAAACCACACCGATCTGCTACAACTACTCCCGGACGATGTTCTTCTCAACGCAGAATTTCTCAAAATCGTAGACAAGAGCACTATGAAGACATTAAGAAGAAGAAGAAAAAGACTCCACAACCACCAAACGACAAATTTTATCAACAGTGCCATCCCTTTATGACCCTGATCGATGACTCGCTCCACAAAAACGTTCCAGGCCAATAAAAGAAGTGGCCGAACCAGTCATGGCTAGTTCGTCAGCACTTCGTTGCCCTCGATGCCCTTATGGCCAGGTACAAAACAAATCGCGATTTTGCGGCCGATTGACAGTTGTTGGAGAATGTCGTAGCATTGAAGAACCAGCCTCGAGGAGAAATTCCAAGAGGTGAGTGCTTTAATAGCCGCTTTGCTATCTGAAAGGATGGTTATTTTGACCCCTTTGGGATTTTCATCCATAAGATGTAGGGCGCAAACATCAATGTGGCGTGGACCTCAGATTGAAAAACCGTGGACCAGGCACCTTTGGCAATAATGATCCTGGTGTTGGGTCCGAAGACAGCCGCACCTGTGCCCGTATCGGTAAGTGAACCAGTTGATGGTAGATGGTCCAGTACCAGGGCTGACCCGGTAGCGTTTTCAAACCATCACAGTACCTTCTCCAGGATTCACGCTTGGATTGGCGCTTAAGTTAGTTATAATTGGTTAAGAATGATCTATATTCCTCCCACCTACTTCCTTCCCAACTTCCTAACCGTTAGTCGCATAGCGGGTAACTTATCAGACCACCATGGAACCTTTTCTTTCATTAGGACTGAACGTGTAGACGTGCTATCGTAATACGAATTAAGTAAAACCTCGCTGAGCTGACGTGAGGTATAGCACCTCTTGCCTAACTGCTGTTATAAAGATAGGCATACTACCTATATTTGCGACTTCGAGCTAAGAAATCAATAAGTAATTAAAAAGGTAGGTATATATAAATACTACGTTTTGAAATGTTAAGCTAAACTTATAAAAATAGCTATTTTTATTAGAAAATTTGATACAAAAATTTGCTCAGCATTATTAATAACACTGCCTTATTTTAGGTAAAGTAAAAAGCCATTGAATTGAAACGAACAGAGCTGTTTCCAAATTCTTCAATTTAGTTTGAAATAACAAAATAGTTCTTAGGAAACGAGCAATGCTGTGTGTTTTGGTTAATTATTAGTTCACATTAATTCACTACAAATAAAAGCGTATGCGTTAAACATCAACCATATCTTTTTCAAAACGGTAATAAATTGTTTGTGTAAAAATAATCGTAAATTTTAGCTACCGTTTAGATTCATTTAGATTTACAAGCCTTTATTTCAGGCTTTTGTTTAACTCCGTCATAATAATCTGATTGTTTTGTTCAAATTTGCATCTCAACTTTAACCCACTTATACTGATCGGATTGAGCTGATATTATATAACTTTTGGTAGTTAATTCGAAATGTGATATTAATATTTGGTTGTTTTCGTTGTTAATTAAACTAAACCATAATTGGGTATTTGTATTAAAATTTTTTGTTTTTTTGTTAATTAAACTTCAAACTCCAAATTCACAACAACTAAGTAAATTGTAGAATTTCCTCAATTTGTACATACTTTTGAACTATAACTCGAACCAAAAGATTAAACAAAAAACGTTGCACAGTGGCTCAAACAATTTTACGTAGGACAAAATTCTGAAACTTTTGAATCGCTCAAATGAAATGCTAGAACACAATTTCGTAAATGCTAAACGCGCGGGTGGCAGTTGACGAGTCAATGATTCCTTGGCGAGGAAGACTGCAATTTAGGCAGTATAATCCTGGGAAATCGCACAAATATGGAGTCAAAGTGTACAAACTTTGCGATCCGAGCGGCTACACGTATACAAGTTCCGTTTACGCAGGAAAAAATGGAAGTCTTCACCAAAGGGGTAAGCCCACAACGAAAACATCACACAGTACACAAATTGTTCTAGATCTAGCAGTTAAATACCTAGACCACGGAAGAACTTTAGCAACTGATAACTTCTACACGTAGGTTTTTTTTAGCTAAAATGCTCCTTGCTCGTGAAACTCACCTTATCGACGTATCCGACCAAACGGCCTGTTATTTCACCCCCTTGAGGAAAACTATTAGATGGTACCACAAAATTGCGTTCGAATATCTGCTTTCAACAGCAGTTGTGAACGCCTTAGTAATTTATAAAATTACTAAAAATATTACGATCCTCGAGTTCAGGTTCGAGTGAAGCTCTTTGTGATATAAAACTTGAGCAGCAGCCGTCACCTTCAAATCAAAAACACAAATTGAAAAAATTCGACACAAGAGACAGTACAAACAGAAAAACAAGAAAGGGATGTTTGAGTTGTTATGACAACTTAGCAAAAATTGAACTTTTTCGCGTTGCTGCGAAAAAGGAAAAAAGTATCAACCTTTTGCAGTGATTGTGAAGGCAATTCTGCATTTTGCTTGGAATGTTTTACCAAACATCAGTAAAAATAATATTATTTTCTTTTTTCCATGAAAATGAAGTAATTTTTTATAAAGTTATAAAGCCCTGAAATAATTTTTCTTATACTTGTTTCGAATAAAATTAAATTTAAATAACTTCTAAAATAGTATCTCAAATCAACTATTTTTGTTGTATAACAAAGATAAAGCTTTCAGGTAGGAGTCAATGAAGAGAAAACAGTGTTTGGTTCACAGGCCGTTTGGAAAACAGTCTTATAATATTATGTAGCGCGTGACCCACCGATGGTGCACATGACCTCACGGAAAAAATTCGTGTGAACCACTGGTGGGTCACATGGCAGTGATGGTGTTAATGAATTTTTTTTTTTGTTGATTAGGAAAAATCTAACTTGAGTAAGTAATACCGGAGATATACAGAGTCAAAGCAAGAATTTCATAAAAATGTTACCTGTGATACACCTGTGAGCTTATCCTAAGAAGCGGATTTTTGGTCAGAATTACCATATTATGATGGCAAATTTTAATTGAATTGGTCAATGTTAAGGTATATTTCGATAACATGCACAATTTCCCACGCCTGGGTACAAGTAAGTGCACCAGTCACAACAACTAAGGTAGGGTGATAAATTTTTGAATAATTCATTCTTATACCATTCACACATAGTGTGAAATAGTATTATCAGTTTTCTCAAAGTGGACCCCATATATATATTCTCGATCAGCTCGACGAGACGAGTCGATCTAGCCCTGTCCATCTGTCTGTCCGTTTGTATGTTGTTGCGCATTTTTTAGGGATAGCCGCTTAAATACAGAAACTAACAAACCCACCGTGTAATTTTGTGTTTTTTATGAAAAAAATCTTTATTTAAATCAATATTAGCTTAAATTTGATTTGGTAGATTTGATTGGACAACCGCTTCGTATACATATATAAATGGGAGTGACCCGCTCACTTTCTAAGCTAGTTCCATACAAACCCACAGCTCGCTTTTATGCATTGGTATGGAAAACGTTAATATCAACTTGAAATTCGATATGGTGGCATCTTATAGATGCTCGCTTCATACACATCTACTACTGGGCCTGCACCGCCCACTCTTTGGGGCAGCCCCTATTTAAGCCCCCACTTTTATGTTTTAAATACTATACGATTTAAGATTTTGTGTGAATGGTATTAGAGCTTCAATTCACCCGAAGTTAACGTTTTTTCTTGTTTTTTTTTTTTATTTTTCTTTTTTATTTTTTTTTTAATTATTATACATAGAGTGAAATAGTATGAATAGTTTCTATGAAAGTTTGTAACGTATTTTCGACGAGACGAGTCGATCTATTGCATCTATGTCCATCTCTCTGTCCGTTGGGTTGTTCTTGCCCATTTTTGGGGACCAATTTGTAAGTTATCCAGTTGTAAGTCGACACATATACTTCTTTTTATTTCAGTTTAATAGTGTATAAATATTAACATGCCACGCTCACCTTATGGGTAGATCCATACAAACCACCGTCCCAGTTTTGTATGAAAATCATATTTATTTTAATCAGTATCAGCTTGAAATTATATATGGCTTACTATGCACAGCCTCTTCACATAAATATGCTGATGGGCGGGTCCCACACACTTTTTGGGGTACCCTCCTTTCAAACGTGCCACTTATGTTTATGGTTAACAAGTACGTGTGAATGGTATGAATTACGTGTGAATGGTATGAAAGCTTCGATCCCACCGAACTTAACTTTTTTTTTTGTATTGTTTCTTTTTTGTAGATTTACATTTTATTTATGAGACAAAAAATATTCAATTTTTTCCAACGAAAAGAAAAAATAATTTTTTTTTTTTAACAAAACAATTTTTTTTTTCAATATTTCAAATGCAATATTTTTTTTCAATATTTTTAATTCACTTTTTTATTGTAGTCAATAGCAACATAATAATTGGTATGGTAACTTCTAGCGGACGGACGCTTCACATATACATTAATGGGTGGGACCCATTCTTGGGGTAGCGCCCATACAAACCTACTGCCCACTTTTGACTTTTTGTATGAAAAACTTTTTTATTAAAATCAATATTAACTTGAAATTCAATGTGGTGCCTTTTTATGGTCAGCCACTTAACATACATAGACTAATGGGCGCGCCTCACCAACTTCCCACTTTTATGCATTTGTTTAAAAAACGTCATTATCAACTTGAAACTCGATATGGTGGCATCTTATAGATGGTCGCTTCGTACACATCTACTAGTGGGCGTGCAGTTAGATATAGCTTACATAATAACATAACATTTCAGTTAGATATAGCTTACATAAAATCCATATAATCCTATATTTTTCAAGCATTTTCGAGGAACAACTTGAATTTATTTTATATTTTGGAATTTTAAAGTGAGAAACATATTTATTAGCTTCAAAAATGATAGTTACATATCTAATGTATTTATGGTTAGTAGATCCTCTACTTGCTTATCTATAAAATCCCATTATATCTCACAATGTGAATAATCTCGTTGCGGAGCATAGGAAGGCAAAATGGCTAGAACACTTGGATAATTGTGACTCGGGTTCGCGAAGTTTGTGGAACACTATTAAAATTATATCTGGTGTTTCGCAGAATAGACCTCTTTCATCTATCACATTTGAGGGAGTGCAGATAGGATCGTCAAAGAAGTGTGCCAACTATTTCTGCAGACAGTTCGTGCAACACCCTTCTCAGCAGAATAGGTTGAAGTGTAAATCCATACGTCACATTAAGAAGAAAAAAGGACATGAAGATTTGGTAGATTTTACTTATGAGGAGGTTTCGGCTGCTACTTGGAAAGCAAAATAATCCAAGGCACTCGACCCAGACGGCATTTCAATGCTGATGCTGAAGCACCTTGGGCCTATAGCGGTAATATACCTCACGCATGTGTTAAACCTCTCCATTTCCCAACTAATTGTCCCTGACGTATGGAAGGTAGCAAGGAACTTGGTTCTCTTATAGGCCCATCTCGCTTCTTTCACCTGTGGTGAAAGTCTTGAGTCATTTATACTTCCGTCACAATGACAGAACACTGCCCTTTAGCAGAACACCAGCATGGTTTTAGGAAAGGTCATGGTACGAACTCAGCATTAAATGAAACCATGCGAACGCACAGTGATGGTGGTTCTAGATTTGAACAAGGCATTTGATACAGTTGATCATACAATCTTGTTTCAAGACCTGGACTCCACCTCGCTTCCCGACAAAACAAAACGCTGGCTATTGAACTATCTTAATGGAATGGGCATACGTTGAGTGCAGGGCTGTGAGGTCAGGATATCGAAAGTTAAAGATAGGTGTTCCGCAGGGTGGGGTTCTCTCTCCTCTCGTGTTCAACCTTTATTTGGCAAAGATGCCTCTTCCCCCTCCCTATATAAAACTGGTGACCTATGCGGACGATTGTTCCATTTTATCCTCGGGAGTGAACTTCGATGATATCTGCGCGAGAATTAACGTTTATTTGGAAGATTTATTAAATTTTTTCAATGCTCGCATACTCAAGCTTTCAACACACAAGTCATCTGCCTCCATCTTCACCTCCTGGACTAAGGAAGTGAGGATGGAACTAGATGTCTTTGTAGGAGGTTTGAGGATTCCAACAGTTCAGTACCCGACGGTACGTGGTACAACATTTGACCGATTGCTTAGATTCTCGGCTCATGCCACCAAGACAAACAATCGTCTCAAGTCGAGAAATACAGTGCTTAAAGCGCTTGCTGTGTCTTCTTGGGGTAAAGATAAGGAAACATTAATAAGCCATTGGACGTTCCATCTTGAACTACGCTGCTCCCGTCTGGATCCTTTTTCTAAGTAAGACTCAATGGCAATGCCTGCAAAGAAGTCAGAATAGTTCGCTGAGGACTGCCACTGGTTGTCTGCAGATGACTCACGAAGACCATTTGCATGAAGAAGCGATGATGCTTCCTGTTCATCAGCATAACGAGCATATTTCGAAGCAGTTCTTTTTAGGTGCGTACACACAAGCGCCTACCCGAATAAGAATCGATATCAGGACCTATAAGAGGAGTATCAATCGTTTTATTACTGATAGTAGCATAGAGGAGTATGATTATACTTCTGGAAGGACTCAATTGCATAAAGATGCAATTGAAGAATCGATACGCTCTTATAGGGACAATATAGTATTAATTGGAAGACCACCACCTATTAATGAAGCGAAAAACATCTCCCTCGTAGCACCAGGATGAAACTTGCACAGTTGAGATCCGGATGGACCAATATGATCGAGTGCTACAGGGAAAGAATTGGGATAAGCAATTCGGTAATTATTTAGAAAGCCCCCCATAAGCCAGATTTTGTTTATTTTTTTTTAATATAAAAACGTTATTCTGAGCATTTTTCACTATATATGTTGGGCGCAACTCCTTAAAAAGATATTGGGAAAAAACGAAAAATAAATCATACATGATATTTTGGCCTTGGGGCTTACGATTTGAATACATTTTCGTTTCTTTACATTCTTCCGTGATCGAAAATCATTGTAGGATCCCCTCCCCATATCCTGTGCATACACACATACACGTATGCGCACTTACTCTCTTGTTTACATATAAGTTTCTTGATAATATTTTCATGCAGAACGAAAGTTATATTGGCATGTGGTTAATTTGAAAAGAAAACGCCATTTGTAGTTTAATGCATAATTTTTAATTTTATTAATATTTAAGATCATCATCAATAGACTAGGGATACATAATCGGCATCTCTTTGAAAAACGCTTCAATGCATTCAATGTACGCGAAATGACGTTCAAATAAAAATTCTCCAATGGATGCGAAGTCATTTTAGTGATAGAATTTTCAGAGATTTGTTCTTCAGGTGTTGTTATTGCTACATTTGTTGTTTTCTTTGTTGTTGTGTTACTTAATAAGTTATCTCTCAATTCCTCATCACTGTCTTCTTCGTTTGCGCTCTCTTTATTCCATTGTGAAGGAAATATTTTTGATTGTGTTGCCAGGCGGGTTTTACGTATTTTTGCTTTGTTATTTTGTTCCGATTCTTCCATTCCAGCTCATTTCTTTTTTAGTTGTTTTTTTTCTCCCTTTTTTTTGTAAAAGTAAAGTGTTGAGTTTTTGTATTTCTTCCATTAATTTCTGTACATCTTTTTGTTTCAAGCATGTTACAGTTTTTAGTGTCAGTTTCAGTATGTTTATTGTTTATTACGTTTTGGTTTATTTTTGTTACGTTTTCACTGAATTTTCATTTGCAAATATGTCAGTATTTTTGTACTTGTATAAGATTGCCCATAAGCAACTAATAATTCGTGCGAAATAATAATGTCAATTGAGATTTGAGATAGTTTTTTATATGAAAAAATGAATTTTAAAATATAATTTGTCTTATCCATTTACATCAATAATCGTTCCTTTAGGAATTTTCAGCAACAATTTAAATGACTCAGCTTTGCAGTTACTTTTTAGTAATTGAACACATCTATGCGGTTCGATTTGCACAGAATATATGTTGAAGCAAAAGGAAAATTAACGATGCGCGCAGAAAAAATGTAAACAACTTAACATTTTGTGTAAAGAGTGACCGAATGAACTAATAATTCAAAATCCCGCAAAAATATAGATAAGTGTAATATTTTTTTCTGAACCGTTGGTTATTTGTCAATTTTGAGAGTAGAGTTTCAGTCATTTATATATGTATGGCATTTCTCCTCATTTTCTCCACATAGTTTTCACTTCATTTTTTTGATGTATCTAGAATTCAACCGCTTGCACCTGTGAAATTTTATCTGATCTGCTAAATCTAAATACTTAATAGTCTTAAACACTTGCTGTGGGCAGCTTTGGGTTAAATGAGAGTGTTAGGGGCTATCTTTTTCTCTGGGCTGGAAGATCATTTCGTTGGAGTCGGGATATCGCATTAGACCTTGCTAGCGATCAAGCAAGAGGGTTAGGGTGCTAAGTCAGTTTTATTTTATATTTGTTTTCGATGATGGTAATATTAATTTTAACAAGTGGGATATTTAGGTCTTTGTGAATATTTTCATTTCGAATCTACCACTGAACATCGGAATTTTAGAAAGCTCTTTTAATGATTTCAATATTGCTATTGCTTGCGTTTTTCCATAATTGGAATCCGTATAGCCATATTGGTTTTATAACGATATTATAGAGAAGCAATTTGTATTCCAAGCAGAGGGGAGTGAGGGAATTAGTAAGCCAATTGCCGCTTGCCCCTTTTAACCAGATTGGAGAGTTTTTAGTTTCAATGTGCTTTCTATATGTAAGGCGTCCATCGATATGGCTGCCAAGGAAGTATTTAAACTTGATACGTATTGCGGTCAGGCGCTCGTCCACTGATATGAAACTGGACACAAGACCACGTAGTTTCCTACTATCCACAAAACCGCGATCAAATTTGTGCTTGAAAGCATGGCAACAATATTAGATGTCACAGGATGCAGGCCTGTACTATTCATCGCATTTCCTGTATTGCAGTGATGTCAGCCTTGAATTTTTCGAGAGCATCAACCAGCTTGAAATCTGCACCAGCCTAATAGAGAGACAGGACATTCCAGGTGCATATCCGTAAATCACGGTCCTTAAATCGTTTGCGGCGGTCGTCATCATTGGGGAATTGTATCCGAGGCTTCCTATGTGTCTTCATTCGTAAATGTTGTTTTGCGGTGGCAGGAACCAAACCCAGCGCACCAACCCCTAATTAAGGCGAGTGGGTGCCTTCTCACAATTTGCTCACCTCACCATGGAGGTTTCGTGCTTTACCCAGGGGATACGTGTCCTAAGGGACGTTTGTGAGCTGCTTCGGTCGTTTGCAAAATAATCGTAATTTGGCTCCCAAGAGAATTGTCAAATAGCTTTCCACTTCTGCAAACGACCTCATCCTAAGTATGATTTGAGTAATTTGTGCGTATTTTGTGGGAGTAAAGGTTTTCCTTTGTGTATTAGGCCATCATGCCAAACTTGATCAAATATGTTTGAGCAATATTCTCGATGTTCGACAGCTGTTCTAAATGTGCATTAGTGATTCGATTGACTCGTTCGATGGTTCCGTGCTTTTCCCGGAATCCTATCTGATGAGACGTAATTATGTTGAGTATTTTTAAATGTGATTTCTGAAGTAGCACTTTATTCAAATAGTTTTCAGGCTTTGTTTTTTCCTTTCTGGACTTTGGAACCAATGTTTAACAAAAGAGTATTGCATTGCTGTAAACACACAATGAACGGAATTCTGTTAATTTTCAAATGTGCATCTTTCTATGCACTTCAACCTTTAGTCCATGGTAGAGTGATATTTAGAAAGAAGCGTATTCCGCATATCGTTTCTCTTCTTTTGTTTCTTTCGGTTCCTTTGATTTCACTATGGTGAATAGAAAAAAAATATTGTCTATCTCTGTCGTGCTCTAAAGGGTGATTTACATTGTAGAGCAAGTCAATCAAGCAGCTCGACTTAACATTCGAACCTTTTGTGTTTTTAATATTGTTTTTGATGGTAAAAGGGAAGAAGAATCAAATAAATATTTAAAACAAAAAGCGAAGAAGTGGATAACAAAACCAAACAATAATAATTATATTACTGTACTTTAATTAATTGCAAATAAAATGCACAAAGATAAATAGATCAGTACCATTTTATCTGGCCTAAATACAACCCTATGCATTTTTCTATATTTTTTAAAAATCGGTTGAATATTTTGGATGTTAAAGGCCTTGACACTCATGTAATAATTTGCAAGCAGTTTATGCAGTTACAGTTTAAAGAAAAGTGACGCTACTTTTAAATTTGAAAACGGTTTCGCCTCAAGGCCTTATGAATGAAATTTATACATTTAGTGCAGGGTCGTTCATTTATAGCACCCGCAAGTCCAAGGTCAACATCCAGACAACCGGCATTAACTGAAAAACAGCAAAAATATAACAATGCCGTAAAGAGAGAGGCATTGACACAATATACCGATATATGCTTACTTTCTGCCGCTCTCTTTAGAGGTGAAAGCGTTTTCCGTGACACTCCTTTATTATTTTTATGATTAGGTACTTTTACAATCTGTGGTGTCAGAGAAATATCTTTCACCCCGATTCGGATCCGAATCAATTTCTCAGGAGTGTCATGATTCTATTTGAGGCCTTTTAAAATCACCAGCCTTTTGCTAGGTGAAATTGTAGATTTCATAAATAAACTCTTCAAATCATAGGGTAAAAAAAACCTTGTTTATGTGCAAATTGAATATATTACCTTATTTTATTATTTAATTTAAATTTATAACCATAACCAGTGCGTGACGTAGTGTCTGGGCCAGAGCCGCACGACAAGCAGGTGGTCACGGCGATTCAGGCTCGATGAGCTTGTAACGCTACCTAAGACTCAGTGTCAGAGCTAGAACGTTTGAGGGCCATCCTAATGGAAACGGGCGATGCGACATTTATTTTTTTATTTACTAGCCATACTAATTATAAGTAAACTTACAACTAATAGGATGTATGTAGCGCTGGCTGCTGGGGCCTTTGGCTACTATTTATTTTATTTATGATGGGGACATATGAAACTGCGACTTAAAAAGGTCTATTGTTAGTCCTACTGAGTTAGATGACGTGCCCTAAGCCTATATGTTGAATGAATCTTAGTACTTTCCTAGGATCCAGTCTTCTCAGTTGTTCCTTTCTAATAAAGTGATTACCTAGCAGTCACAGTCTGCTTCTAGCTACAGCTTCACATTCAGCAAGAATGTGAACAAGGGTCTCCTTATCATGATCACAGAATCTACATTCGGGTAAGTTATGTATCCCCAAAACACATAAATGTTTCCTTAGTCTACAGTGGCCTGATAGTAGTCCTGTTATCATTCTCAATTGGTTCCTACCTAGTTGGAGCATAGTTTTCGATCTGCTCGGGTTGTATCTTGACTTGTAGCCCAGTGTTGTTATTTCCTATATCCTTCTCCTTGCGGATTACTTCCGATATAGTGTGTCTCCCGATGCCGGAATACGGCTCAGTTCCTATCAATAGCGTTGCCGCTTCTTTTCTAGCGAGCTTGTCCGCTTGTCCATTATCCGGAATATTATATGATACTCTGTTGTGTTCGCCTAGTTTTCCTATAGACCATTTGCTTCAAGCACTAGCTTAACTACGTTGGAGTTAAGTACTTTCAACGCAGCCTGGCTATCTGAGAGAATAGCGATATCACAGTTGTGATTACCTCTAACCTTATTCTCCCCGACTGATAGTCTTAGGAGTTTTTCTTTTACTCTGTGTTCAATTTATTGATGGAGCGGTGACAAATCCAAAATAGCTTCCAACGCTACTGTGATACTACCTGTGATGCAGACGCACGCTAGTCTTTGTAGTGGTTTGAGCTCCCTAGTGGCTGTCACCTGGCTTGTTCTTTCTCCTCACACAACTATGCCATATAGTAGCATTGGCTTCACTACCATGTTGTAGAGCGAGAGCATGTCCTTCGGGTTGCACCCCCAAGATTTCCCGGCCAGTTTCCTGAACACAATTATTGCCTTTATGCATTTCCCTATGGTCGCTTCCATGTATGCTTTCCGTAGAAGCTTACTGTCTTGCGTTACCCCCAGATATTTAACCTTATTGCTAAGTTCTACTGGTAGCCCTCCGAGCTAGATCTCTTCTAGTCTAGGAAGCTTTTGCTTCCTAGTGAACGGTACAATGGTAGTTTTGGCAGGGTTAGTGTTAAGTCCTACCATAACGCACATCTTGTGTGATTTTGGGTCCTCTGTTGATTATTTCACAGAGTGTCTCTTTAAACTTCCCACTTGCTATTATGACGATATTGTCTGCATATCCTTGTCAACTTACCATTTTCGGTTAGTCTGCGTAGAAGGCTGTCTACGACTAGGCTCCATAGAAGGGGAGACTCCCCCCTGTGGGCAACCCTTTACAGTTTGTACCCTAATGCTGGTACCATTCACTTCAGTCTCAGCTGTTCTTGTCCTCTACAATGAGTGAATCCAATTCACTATGATTGGGTCTACTCCCCTATCTACTAGTGCGTTACATATTGTCGCGTGACTTGTATTGTCAAAAGCTCCCTCAATGTCCTAAAAGGCACATAAGGTGATCTCCTTCCTTACAAGGGATGCCTTTATTGATCCCGCCAGGTTCAGCAGTGCGGTGTCAGTCGACTTTACCGCCCTGTATGCATGTTGGTCTCGGTGTAACGGTCTCCGATGCAACACTGTTCCTCGAATGTGCTTCTATCGCTATCTCCATCGTTTTCAGCAAAAACGATGTTAAGCTGATAGGTCTGAATGCTTTGGATAGGGTTGCATCCTTTTTCCCCACCTTAGGGATAAAGACAAACCTGGCCCTTCTCCATGGGGTTGGGATATGACCTAGTTCCAGGCTACGGGTCATGATCTTCTGCAGTTTTGGGAGTAATTACCCCATTCTGTAGTAGTGCTGGAAATATTCCATCTACTCCCGGTTGAAGGCTTTAAATGTAGATATAGCCTACCTTAGTTTTTCTTCACTTATCACAGACTTGGCGAATACTATGATCGCCATATTCGTGAACACCCTGGGAAATGGGTTTCCAGGAATTCTTTGGTCCTCACTTTCCGTATAGGAGTTATCCGGTCGATGGAGTGAGATATTCGCGTCAGCCTGTATCTTAGCCATTGCCCGAAATATTCAGAGCAGTATTGACGATCCCTTCGCAGAAAGCTCTATAGTTTCTGCGCTTGGCTTTCCTTATATCTTTATTATAGCTTGTGTGTATTATAGCTTGTCACCTCCCATAGGTTCGTTCTTCTGGCTACATTGTATAGCCTTCTAACATTTGCCCTAAGCCATTGTAGGCGATCGTTCCACCATGGGGCGTCCCGTTCACGCCTCTCTTGGGCCATATGGCATGCACTTTCAAATGACTGAATGACTCCTACATTCAAGTCGGTTACTGCCTATTCTAGCTCCAGGGAGTGTCTAGGTATTCAGTTTTCCTTTGGTTTCTTTTCATTTCTCGGGTCGCTCCGTCCCCTATTATCTCGAATCTAATTATTCTATGGTCAGACATTGATGGCTCCTATGACACATGCCAGTTCCTTATATCATTTTTCATGGACATGCTGCAGAGTGTTATATCTAATACCTCCTGCCTATTCTTGGTAACAAAAGTTGGTGTGCATCCTTTGTTAGTAAAGGTTAGACTATTGCTTACAACGAATTCTATGAGACACTTACCCGTTTTGTTGGTGTCCGTACTTCCCCAAGCCTCATTGTGTGCCTACTATTTTTGAACAGGGCCCCCAGCCAGACTGATCATCGACACGGTATGCATGACATCTTGTTCCGGCCCTGTAGGCATTTTATCGACTATGCCTAGTTCTAGGAGGAAATGGGGTGTTGGGATGGGGTATCAGAGGAAAGTTGGGTGTGGGAGTCACACGCCGCACAAATTTGCCGTATGCCGAAGAATATGTTACCAGGGATCACCACATGGAGGCCTTCTCATTTGAGAAGGGGTGCTGTCTTATGACAAGAGGCAACAGCTATGAGTAGACTTGAAGTATATGCGATATGGGACAGTAAAACAACTCAGTTGCACTGCCTACCGATCCACATCGCACCCCTCCCATGAACTCGTCTTTGGCTACTAACAATTATATAAAATTTTTTTGTGAATAAGTCTTATGGGCATAGAGTAATAGTAGATTACATTTACAGGTTATATTATAAAGGTTACATTATACGATACATAATTAGTAATTAACAATAGATCTTAGTTCATATTTTATAAACAATATTTTTGACAAGATTATATTTTGTTATATATATTCGCATGTTTTAAGAATTTTATTATAGTTTATGCATTTTGTTCGTTAAGGTTACCTAGAAGCGAGATCGGGTTGCTATTTTTTAATGTAACATTGCTGGAACGGCTAAGGGTGGGACAAGTGATTTGGATGTGTTCAATGTTTGTAGCTTGTGGTTCTTGGCATATTTGGCATTGGTTGGGAATATTTTTGTCTAAATAGTGGTTATGAGTTAATTTAGTGTGTCCAAGTCTTAGGTTAGGATGGCCAACATGGGTGAACCCCAAATTGTCACTTAGGCCAGCGTAGGCCCCTTGTGAAACCATATATCTTTACTACTTCTACCGCAGCTACTCTGAGAACCACTTTGTCAGTGTCAAGAACGTCGAAATCTGTTTGATCTCTTTTTCCGAAATTTCAGTTAGATTATCCATAACACCCAGGATTTTGTGTTCCTTAGCTATCTCCGTAAACGATTTTGCCCAAGGAGTGCCGCTGGTTTTGGCTCTATTAGGCGCTGCCAGTTGACTCTCCTCTATGGATCTCTGTCTCTTGTTGGCGTTGTTCGCTCCATACAATTTAATATAGAAGTCCGGTACCGCTGTCTTGGCCCATTCGATGTCTTCTTTTATCTTTTGAAAATCCCTACGCTCTTCGAGGAGCCAGAGCTCAGTTGTGCTGTAGCTCTAACGTGCCTGCTGGTATTTGTGGTACCTTCCGGTTGTTTTTTTGGGAGTACCGGCCTCCCCTTTCTTCGGTGTTGAAGAGATGTTGTTTTTATTGTTTAGTTGTATGTTTAAATTCTCCATTATCATCCCACGAGCTGCGAAGAAGTAGAAGGTCCACCCGGGCAGAGATTCGCAATACCCGGGTAAGGCATTTCTTAGAACAGGCGGTCGCCACTTGTCTGAGCTCTCCGTTAGAGACTGAAATATTTTTGTTAAACCAGGGCATCCAGCCAGGTATGAGATGCCCCTCGGCACGGGTCGAGTTTCGCCTTGATCCAGCCCAGGTATGAGATGAGGGATAATGAACAGAAATGATAATAAGGAGTAGGTAGGTGTGTTCATACGCTTTATCACAATCCATAAAGGCATATGAAAAAAACAATATACATATATTATCATCAAAAATAATGATGTCAACAAAATCAAATATCTATATACAAGTTAGCACGAGCAAGGCTAGGTTGCCGACAAAACCTAACACTTGCATGCCTGAGCCGACCGATAGAAGACCGGCTGACCAGGCTGTCTGCTGACCAGGATGTCTGCCGACGGAACCTGACACTCATCAGAGCGAAAAACAAAAATAATTAAAATAATTTTGGAATTTATTGGAATTTCGATTAATATATAAGTTACTACATTTTATAAATAAAGAGTTAGTTAAAATCAATTACTCATAGAAACAAGTGCTTAGTTTTGTTTGGAATACTCAGAAAAAACGCATTCCAGGTTACAAGTGCCTGCGTGTGCATCCAGCGCCAACAGGGTTCCTTCTTACCAAAACCAGAATATTCAAATATAGCTGCATTCCAGGTTACAAGTGCCTGTGTATGTACGCTATAGTGTAGTAATATCCGCCCAAAAGCGATTAATTGCACCCCAAGTTACAAGTGCTTGTGTGTGAATTACAATTATTTCGTTCCCTTGTCTGGATATAAACATTTGTGGTGACCCCGACGTGATCTAGGTAGATACAAATGTCTACTGGATATACAGTTAACTTGAAACATCAAGTAGCGACTACAAGAGTTAAGAAAATCTGATCAACTTGGCGATCAGGATTTTCTTATTACTACGTACAACTCAGCTCTAACAAGTTACTACGTCTGGAAGATCCTACAAGAAAGATATGATAATAAAAGAATCTTGGTGGCATAGTCACTGAAAGACTTGTGAAACGTCTGGGTTTGTCTCTAAAATAAGCTTCCATGTGAAATAAGCTTCCATGGAAGAGAAAACTCTCATCATCGGATTAATGTCGAATTTCATTCAAGAATGAGACGAATCGAAGCTTCAGCAAAAACAACTAAATGATGTGCACTTAACGATTTGATGCACACAGGTCCAACGGTTCAAAGTGAACTATTGTCAATTCTACTTCGGTTTAGGATGTCATGCTTCGTGTTCACTGCCGACATAGAAAGATGTATCGACAGATATTAATCCATCCCGAAGATCGAAAATTTCAAATTATTGTTTGGAGAGAAAACCCAAAGTTAGCCTTGCAGTATTTTCAGTTAAATACTGTAACTTACGGAACTAGGTCAGCACCATATTTGGCTACGAAATCTTTGCAACAAGTTGCTAAAGAAAATTGTGATAAATATCCATTCTTAAGGGATAATTTCTATTTTGATGACGGTAGTGGTGGATCAGACTGTTTATGGACAGCTATTTAAAGTCAGAAGCAACTTGGCAAAGCTGGATTCCATTTGCGAAAGTGGGGTGTAAACCATCCAAATCTATTACAAAACATACCAGAGTCTGATCAAGAAGTAAACCTTGACTTCAACAATGAAAATGACAACTCAATTAACACTCTTGGATTAACTTGGCCACCTTATACTGACGAATTTCGAGTAAAGGTGAATCTGCAAACAAATAAAATAACCAATCGATCGG
The DNA here is from genome assembly GCA_035044765.1 of Leucophenga montana. NCBI lineage: Eukaryota > Metazoa > Arthropoda > Insecta > Diptera > Drosophilidae > Leucophenga > Leucophenga montana. Next base: position 51,179 of record JAWNNQ010001307.1, read on the forward strand.
TAACATCCGATATAGCAAGACTCTTCGACCCTCTAGGACTTCTAGGTACAGTTGAAGCAACAGCCAAAATATTAATACAAGAACTTTGGCAATTAAATTTAGATTAGGATGAATCGCTTCCAGCTTCATACACAATGGGCAACATTTTGCAAAAGTCTATTAGAAATAAACAATTTCAAAATTGGTCGACATATTTCAAAGAGACAAAGAGCGTCAGTCCAGCAGCAGCAATATATGTTCGGTCAATACTTAAAGATGGAACGATATTAGTAGAACTGTTATGTGCCAAATCTCGCGTTGCTCCATTAAAACAACAATCAATGCCACGTCTAGAACTGTGCACAACTGTAATCGGTGCTAATGGAAAGAGTACAAACTGATTTAAAATTAAAGGAAGTTCCTACATGGCTATGGTCCGACTCTGAAATTGTGCTCTCTTGGATTAATTCACCATCAGCATCATTCCAGACGTTTATTGCTAATAGAGTGTCTACAATTCAGGACTTGACGATATCTGAACAATGGCGTCATGTTGGGACAAAAGATAATCCTGCCGATGTGCTGTCAAGAGGATTATCAGCAAAGAAATTATTATGGAAAAGAGTCCTGTTGGCCGCCAAGATTTTCAAGGCAATTAATGATACAAAATAAGTTAGAACGGAAAAGGAAGATACCTTTAACAGTTACAACAACAAGAACTGACAATACATTTTGCGGAATAAACCATAGTAATTCATTCAAACGATTTCAACGAATTGTTACATATCTTCTACGATTCGTACGAAATTCTATGTTACCACAAGAATATCGATCAAAATACAAGGCGTTGTCAGCAGACGAAATGGAATCAGCGCTTCTTGTCATAATAAGGGGCATACAACGTGAAGATTTTAGCGAAGAGCTAAAACAATTAAGAAAAAATGATGTGGTCAACAACACCAGTTCAATCAGCAGTCTTTCGCCTTTTATTGACGAGAAATCCATAATTCGGGACGGATTAACAACATTTATTAACTTCGTGGGAGTTACAAATCAGCTATCTGAGTTAGCTCAAAGCGTCTTTTCTGCGAATGGTCATGAAAAAATAACTTCTACATGCAGTACGAAGGGAATACAATTCCATTTCATTCGAGCACCACACTTCTGAGGATTGTGGGAAGAAGCTGTAAAGTCGGCAAAACAATTATTGATAAAAAGAGTTCAAACAGAATCTTTGATGTATGAAGAGATAGAAACAATCATTGTGGATATAGAAGCAATATTGAATTCAAGACCACTGACCCCAATGTCGAGCGATCCTATCGATTTAAAGGCATTAAAACCAGGCCATTTTCTGATAGGAGAAGAGCTCACAACCCCAGTTGGCACTCAAGATAATTCACAAAAACGCTCGCTTGCCACACACTGGGAGTTAGTTTCTCGGATAAAACATGATTTCTGGAAACGATGGTCCAATGAATATTTAAATGAACTACAACAGCGACACAAATGGAAACAGCCATCCGTCAATCTTAAACCTAACGATATGGTAATTGTCAAAAAAGGTAAAGTACCAGTCATGGAATGGCAATTAGGTCGAATAGTCTAAGTGCAGGAAGAAGATGAAGGTTTTGTGCGATGTGTTGAAGTTAAAACAGCAAAAGGAATTTTTAAACGGCCAATAGCCGAAGAGCTACATGTGACATCATTGGGAATGTTGCGCGTGGTTTATTTGGGGTTCTAGATTCAGAATACGCAAAGGAAATGACCCAAACCACTAAAAAGGTTGAATCTAATAAGCAATATCTACTAGATTTGCTGAAAAATCAGACATCAATAATTGATTCAACCATACATATTATAAAGCAACACGACAATACAACAAATGTTCGATTAGCTCAAATGAAAGAGCACCTCGGTGAAATATCATCTGACAGAGATCATAACATGTTGTTTCAGTTGTACATCTCACTAAGTACTTAATTGGCGATGAGAGCAACAAATTTGCAACAAGATCTTAGACGTGCTTACAGACGCCAGGCACAATAAAATAAGTCCATCAATGTTAACAGCACAGTAACTGAAAAATCAAATTGAACAAATGCGAACTTATTTAAATCAAAGAGAACCATTCCCAATATATGACGATGATCTCTTCAGCTATATAAAATTCTGAAAGTAGAAGGTGCTATTACTGAGAATCACGCAGTATTCAAAGTAACATTCCGTTGGTGTCAGATCAGAAATTCGAATTATTTAATCTGATACCTATCCCGGTAGCAGATAAAATAGGATTAAAAATGACAAATATTGCTTCACCTTTTATTGCGATAAACAGTCATCATGATCAAAGTTTTCTTTTAAGCTGGGAAAACATCAAAACCTGCCAACCGCAAAATATTGATACATACATTTATTACAATAAACAAACAATATTTTCTAACACTGGTTGCGAATTTCAAACGTTTCACAATATATCATCTTCATACTGTAACTTCATACATAAGAAAACACCATTTGTATGGTTACCGATGAGCCATAAAAATCAATGGATATTTGGAACTCAATTTAAAATGGTACTATCAGCCGTATGCAACGAAGACACTACGACAATTCATCTAGAAGGATCTGGGTTACTAAGACTAGACGCTAACTGATCCATTCGCAGCAAAGATCTAACAGTAACAGGTCACACTTCTTCGAATCGAGTATTACGTTCATCATTTGCTCGATTTGGCTCTAGTATTGTCAATCTTACAACATCGAGTCAATCAAACGTATTTTCAAACAAAGATTAAACTTCTTTTTGAGAAATTGACCAGAGATAATCACCACTACGATTCATATGCAGCACATCTTACATCACTAACTACAGTGATAATATTCATCATCAGGGTAACATATTTAAAGAAAAGAAAACAACAACATGTTATACCTGCCGCCAGCATAAATTCTGCACAACCACCACCGAATGACCATTCATTTACTATCGAACTAGAGTGAGTTGAATAACTATTCAACGGGCCGGAGAATGTTCATACGCTTTATCACAATCGATAAAGGCATATGAAAAACTATTAAAGCAGCAAATACATATCATGAAAAAGAGCGACATGGACAGATACATTGCTGCTATTAATCTCTGCACCGCGCTGTGTTATAGTGGAGAGGAGTGGCTTAAAATGGTACAAGTCACCATTCGAGAGAGTGGGAGGTAGTCGGAATCATTGGGCTCCCGCAAGAGGGTATTAGCTCCTTACAAAGATCTTCGGAATTGAGGCGGGAACATGGAATTTTAAGTAGTACCAACCATTGCTGATGTGAACCCATTCCAAAAACCCATCGGAATATGTATATCCCGCATAATCCTTCCCGGGCTTGACCAGTAGCATATCCTCATTACAATTCTTTGAGACTAATTCCATACTTCAGGAAACCGCCATCAGTTTCTGGAATATCTTATTTTTTGTGCCATTGGCTTAAATGGCATAAAAAACCAGGGAGAGTGTTGGTTATAGTCTCAAGTATTGGGCTCCCATAACAGAAGAAGTATTCCTTAACAAAATCTTGGGAATTGAGGCGGGAAGTCAAAGGGCTTCAAAAAACTAAATAGCTTAAGCAGCAAACGACAGCTATCAAAGTAAAAATTGTTTCTCACTTGGCTTCATCTGTTGCTTTTGACTGTGAAAATAACGGCATTTAAAAGCAAAGTCAAAGCAACAAAACGTAAACAACTACTGAATGCTACCATTCAATTCGACTCGTTTTGCTTCGGCTTCGCTTCGTAATCCCGTAATTTTGCTGTTTGCTGTTGCTTCGTTCTGTACAAGCATTTGAGTAAGCATTTGAAAACGCAGTTGTTTATTTTGCTGAAAGAAATGCAATCGAAGCAAAAGTTTTTGTGCTGTTGCTATTTTGAAGTCAGCAATTCAAACACTGCTTTATTTAAAGGAAAATATCGTAAAACTACTTAAAATCTATAATTAGATAAATAAATAATTTATCGGCAGTTCTTACTTATCTGCCTGTGCACAGTTTGTCAACACATGTTATACACATTCGGAAAAGACCGAATGTAATACACAGATAACTTATTCTTATCTACATATTTTATTACTACGCTTGCGCACAGCCTCCTTTCGTGCACATTATATTTTAATGTATGTCGTTTTTCTTTCTTTCTTATCTCTTCATTTAGACGGCTGATGAAATATGAAGTGATAACTTCACCATCCGTCCAGTCAGAAAATAAGAAATTAAGACTGAACGTGAGTGCCGCATATGCCACACCATCCAATGTTAAGAGCAGATGAAGTTGCAGGCCCTGTAAACTGAACTGTACTATATGCCACAGCGTGGTTGACAGTTTGTTCTGCGCCCCAATGGTCGCCAGAACCTTCACTTTTGTGAGAAGGGCTTTATGGGAAAAATAGACACGAACCAAATGCGTTTGTGGAAACTCATTTTTCTACAATAATGTGAAATTAAAACTAACCTTTGCCCTAATGATGCTGAGGTTATCTTTAACCCATCTTGCCCTCTCGTTGTTCGAACAGACGAGAAGAAGCCAACTCGGGGAATACACCCCTCGAATTTTGGCTTCACCTCATTTGGACACTGGATTCTGACATCGATGATACCCTCTTGTAGAAGTTCCATATGCTCTGATGTAAAAGGGAAGTTTTTTATATCGACCGAAAAGCAGCCCTGTATGAAGTTTTCGACGACCCTTTGGTCGACCTGATCTTCTTAGTGAGGTGATTTCCATGGGAATTCTCCTCCTAAAGGACTCTCTTTAGAGCCCGTTCATCTGGTGCTTGGTATACTCGATGGCTTTTCCCTCAAGCAGCCGTTAACCACCGCTTGTGTGAAGCGACTCCTCTCCTTAGAGGAGAAAATAGAAAAACCTGTACCTGAGCCAGATTTGCTAGAGTGCTGGGCTGCACCGTCGTCTGGATTGACGATTTGGGGTACGGCCACAACGTTCCTGTACGATTCGGAATCAGAGGACACATTTTCCTCTGATACCTTCTCACTGCCATTAGGATGTACCGTTCCCGAAAGTTGTGTGCCTGAATCCAGATTGACCTCAGTCTCCATTCTGATTGGCGCGACCGTGCAGGTCTGCCCATTTATTGATGCATTTATAACCGCATCAGGATCGTTTGATTTCAAAGAGTCCATAAGATTCCCACGACTAATCGGGAAAGGAGGTCAGCTGTGCCAGAGCCCGAATGCCATGCCAATGGTTGGATACCGCCTAACCATTCATCCCTCGGCGAACACTGTTCCACCTTGAGAATTTGTTTCCTTGAAATTGGATAAACATAGCTACATTGTGAGAATCTCGCCAGTTGGAAGGGAATTTACTTTGCCTCGCCTGACTAAGTCAGCCAAGCCTTCAGAAGAGATATGACCATACTGATAACTTGTTTCCCAGGGCCACTACTCTGGAGGAGTTGCACTTTCCAATTAACCAACAGTTACGACACGTGCACCAAAATTTTGCTACATATGATCCCCTGTTGGACTTGAACTGATTCTCTTGCAAAGTGCCACAATGTGGAAATTGTACGTTTTTCTATCTCCATGCACTAATTTTTTTTAAAAATGATCACAATATCGTAATGTATTTATTGTAAAACGCTTAGTATCCGTATAAATTGTATTAATATTATTATACTATTCACACCGAGTGTGCATAGTATTGTAATTTAGTCACACTACTTGGAACGCCGTATAGGAAACATTGCAGACCCTATAAAGTATATATATTCGTGATAATTCCAAAGTAAAAATAGGCACTTTTCTTGCTTTTTTCTATCTGCGAATAATTGAATAAACCGCTTAAGATTAAGGTCCACAAAAAAACCGAAGTACAAAACATCAATTGATACCGATATTTCGAGTATTTACAGGTGCTGTGGTATATACATATTTGCAAAAAGTATTGAAGTATCAACCCTCATTTTACATTCTACACGAAAAGACTGGCCAATATGTTAAAAATACGAATGAATCTGAAGTAAAACCCCAGCGTTGCTGACCATAGAGAGCCAATGTGAAAAGTATAAAAGCTTCAGTGCAACTGAAGTTAAAATTTTTCTTGTTTTTATATACATGTGTACCACCCTGTGCGGAACAACTACCGTCTGAGTTTCTGAGAAATTGTAAGAGTTTTATAGTTTTTCTATTCTCGCTTGCGACCAAAAGCAGTTTTAATAGGATTTTACTGTTCCTGCAAGTAAGCACTTGGATAGATTATGTATTATCTGGCAAAACTCACTCTGGCAAATCTATTCAGTTAGTACAGGGCCAGCTTGCAAGTAAAAAAAATATATACTGGACTTCCATCCCTAAACCAAATTTTGTTCAAATGTGGTCAGTCGGTGAATATGTTTGCAATAGTCACGAGAATTTTTCGGTTTGCAAATTGTCCTCGGTTTTAGCATGCTATTCTGCATTTTTCTGAAATAAAACAAAAATTGTATATCTTTGGACTTTGTGAATACTATATATTCTTTTAAAATAAATAAGTTGTCTAGTCTATCCGAAAAAGCGGTTGTATCACGGAATCACTGAACTTAAAAAAAAAATCAATAACAACCAAAGGTAACGTAACTACAGGTTCAAATTTTGCGAGAATTGTTAGTGCATATATATGTATGTATGTATGTATTCAAACTTAAAAAGGAGAAATAAGGGAAAATTTTGCATATGCGTATGTAAATATGTACATATGTACGTATCTTTACAATACAAACAAATAAACGATAACGATAAGGTAAAAAAAAAATATTTATTAAATAATTTTTTAGTGTGATGGAGGTTTAAAAAAAAAGAATAAATCAAATGTTAAAAAGGAAAGCAGTGACTCCAAACGAGATTTAGTTGTGTAAAACAACTGCTTATGCAAGTACCGACTACACCATATATGTACATATGTATGTGATATACAAACGAACGGTCACTCCGTTCCTTAGTCGGTGACACTTGTATCATTCTGTGTTACACCTTCCCAGCATAACACCTATTCCACTACATATAATACAATATCAATTTATTCACTTTATTTAGAATATGTTGTCATTGAGATTTCCATGAAATTATGAATATGAATATGACAAAGATATAGTTTAAGGAGTATATAAAAGAAGCATAGTGGGATGAAATTATGGAGTATATAAAAGAAGCATAGTGGCATCGTTAGTCATATTACGTTCTGGATAAAGTTAATAGGATGGTCAATTCAATTCCAACTTTTTCTTATACATATTTCTGCTCTATAACAACAAATCCCTTTAGCATCATATTGTAATGTAAGTAACGCAATTAAACTATGAAATTAATATTAGAAAAAAGATGTGCGAAATTAGTAAATAAAAAAAGGGATCGTTGGCTGAAAATTTTGGAGTTTTAATTTTTTTAAAGATCAATATTTTTATTTACTATTGTTCAGACATTTTTTTTAATGTAAAACATGAAAAAACGTTAACTTCTGTGAAATCGAAACTTTTCCCCGTGCTCTTTTATTTTATTTTATTGCATTCATGATGCAGAATGACTTACATATATTAATTGATTTGAGATGATAATGATACATTATAGGAAATGAAATGATGGTTTGAAAAAATTACTGTTAATTAATTAGTGCGGAGCAGTTTACAATATACGGTAGAACAGATCCAAAGGTTGAATTCTGTTGAGTCTGCGCGGAATATTCAAGTTAAGTAGCCAGATCATTAAATGCAAGCTCAGTCTTCCAAGATAGTTCTTGCTGTGTCGAGTAATTTCTTCTGCAACCGTTGGCAGTCTTCGATCTATGTGTATTTTATCATTTCAAAATTCCAAGGATCTACAGTGGTCTTCGGTAATGATTTGGTATCTCTGTAAGATTTTAATGTTGAACCTACCTGAAGTTCCCCGCATCTGAGCTTCGAATGGGGACCAGAACATACGCTGTGTTTTAATAAGTGAGGAATTCTGTATTAAGTGCCATGAGAATCACAAATCGTCTGTTTGTGAAAAAGAACCAATAAATAAATGCATAAATTGCAAATAACAAATTTAATCTGGGGCTTGACATAAGCCATTCGTCGGTATCTAAACTGTCTCCGGTCTATTTTAATAAATTAGAGGATAAAAAGCGTACAATCGGAAATTAGCAACCAAATCCTCATCTGCTTTTGTTTAACCCGCCATTTGCTAGTATATATTACCAAAACGTTCGTGGCCTTCACACTAAATTAAACTTGGTTTATCTCAACAGCATGTGCATTCCATTTGAAATTTTGGTTTTTTCAGAGACTTGGTTACAACCAGAAATTTTAAATTCTGAACTTTTAAGTAGTAAATTCTCTGTTTATAGATTTGACCGGGTTGGTAGACGCGCGGTGGTGGTGTCCTAATTGATGATAACGTAAAATACTCGTACGAGCAATCTGTCAATAATATACATAATATTGAATCCGTTGCAGTAAAAATTAAGATTAATTCGTCAAACTTTTTCATTTCGTTTTCCTATATCTCTTCACTTGTTCATTCAACAATTTTCTTCACAAATGCATGACAACGACTAGTGCTGTGTTATAGGTGACTAATCTTTCAAACATTAGTTGGATTAATTCAAATGACTCTTTGTTTCTTGAGCCAGTGTTCTTAGATGCAAATTTGACCCGTTTTCTGAATGACTTCGCCGATTTTAAATTGAGACAAATTAGTAATGTGCGTAATAAAAACAACAAGCAGTTCGGTTTGGTTTTCGTTGATAGCTTTTGGGCCGGTACTTACCTTAAATAGAGTACCTCCTATTTCTTCACCCGAGGGCCCCTATCATCCAACCCTCGATATCTATACAGATAAATAAAATTGGAGTGTCTGTTTGTAATATTAAAATAATCGCTTTTTACTAAATGCATATGAATGTATACACGGTACATATACCAAAATAATTTTTTTTTACAATTTTTGTCTGTTTGTTTGGGATAATCTCTGAAACGGTTGGACCGATTTTGACGGGATGAAACCGCTCGACCGATTTTGATCAAATTTTGTGGGAATATTCAAAATAGTCCGTGGGTGATCCTGTGAAATTTCGTGGCGATTGGATAAACAGAAAATTTTGATTTTTTAGATTTTTCTAATTTTAATACAATTGGAGGTAGCGTAAAGGAGAATGTGGAAGGTTGGGATGGTGGAAGGAGTGGCAGGGAAAAGTGGAGGGCCGCGTGCAACGTCGCGGGGACCATCTAGTTAGTGTAACAATTTATGGTCCGGGCAAACATTATATTCCTTTAATACCGAAAAGATTATTTAAACGTGCAAACTATTCTATTCTTAACAGTCAATTTTTAAATATAAATTGGCTGCCGGTTTACACCACGACTAATATCAATACAGTTGTTGATATATTTAAAAAGCTTCTTTATAATGCCTTTGAACATTTTTTTCCGTCTGCAGTTACCAGTGAAATGTAAAATAAGTCGCCTTGGTGGTCAAAATCCCTTCAATATAATCAAAATCTCGGGAAAGACCTCGGACTACTGCCGCTATGCTTGCGCACGTAGTGATTGTCTTAAAAGTAACCAAGTTGCTTACGCTAATTATTTGTGTAGTGTTCAGTGTAATATTAAATTGGACCCAAAGTCATTTTTCGACATCGTTAATACTAAACGAAATACCCGGTCATTTCCATCATTCATGAACTTTGTCGAAAATTTTGCTGATAGTGATGAAGATATCAGCAACTTGTTAGCGGACTTTTTCAATTCAAATTATTGTCCGTATTATCCGTATAATATTCCTGAATCGAACTTTATTCATTTTCCATTAATAGATTTTAACACAGTGCATCGTGAAATGTATTGAAACTTTGTCCGTATACTTTGTGCCAGCCTCTTATTTAACTTGTTAAAAAGTGGTTCTTTTGCGGATTGTTGGAAGGATTCCTTTATCATTCCATTTCAAGAAAAAGTAAATATATCGATCATATGTAACTATCGTGGTATTGCAAAATTATCCGCGGTCCCTAAATTGTTCGAAAAAATTATTACAGACCACATTTTACATTATATTGCTCTAATCATTTCTCCTTTTCAGCATTGCTTTTTCAAGGGTCGTTCTGTTATTACAAATGTTTTGGAGTTTATTTCGAGAACCATCAATGCTTTTTCTGATGGAATGCAGACTGACGTAATTTACACAGATTTTTGCTTTTTAAGTTGTATAAAATCGGTATAGTCATTTGGGTCCAGCATTATTTTTGATGTTTCTAAACGACCTCCCGTCTGTCATTCTCAATGCGAAAATATTTATGTACGTGGACGATGTTAAACTTTTCCTTCATTTCAAATTGCAAACTTAATGCTACAAGATGATTTGGATCGCATGGTTGTATGGTGCAACACAAAAAGTTCTTAATTTTTGCTTTGCGCAGCTTAAATTGGAATCCCTCTTATCGTCTTCCCTCGTATTCGAATAGTCTCAAGCTACTTGGTTTACATTCATTAAAAAGCCGCCGTTCAATGTTAAGTGTAATGCTTCTGCATTAAGTTATATCCGGTGTGTTACTAGTGTAGCGAAAGTGTTACTAGTGACAAAGACTAGCTAAGTTTGTAGGGTGTATCAAGAGCAGGGTCTTGTTCTTCCTCAGCTGGACTAGACAATGAAAAGTGTGAAAATTGTTATTCAAGGTGTGAAGCAAACGACTCAATCTTTTTTTTTTTTTGTTGCTGTGACGCCACTCTCCATTTATGTTTTTAACAGAAATAATTCCCGTGGCAGGGCGCTATAAATATTTTGTGACATTCCACAGATTGCAGTCTGACCCATTCGGTTCCGCGTTTTATAGAAAATCTTCAATGACTTCATTTTGAAGTTCTACCAGTTTTGCCTTAAACTTTTTCGAAATTCTATGGAGAAACATTATTATCTCACGGATAATGTGTTTGTTTCCATATACGCCGCAGTTTAGAGGTCTTCGATAAATAGACCTCTAATTTCACTGGAGTGCAAAGAATAATTTGTGTATGTAGGATATCGTGATTGTGACTGTCTTCGAGCTGGGGTAGATATGTCAGCAGCTTTATGTATTTTCTTGTTGAGTAATGTGACATCTATATCTTGATCATTTCTTAGTTCCATGTTTAGCCTAATCTCTTCCTCTAACCAGCATCGGAATAATGTCAAGTCAGTATTCTTGCTAATTAAATTTCGTTTACATATTTTTACGTCAATTGGAATGTTTATAGATGTCAATACCACAATGACCTCCTATGTCCAATAAATCGGGATATTCTTGGATCTGTGGGCCAATACTATGTAGAATTTTGTGCTAAGAACAGAGTAATTTCTTGAGTTGATAAATTTTAGTAGTTCTATACCCTTTGGGTTGGTAGCTCTAGCTTCCCACCATTGGTGTTTGGCGTTAAAATCACCATCAATGAAAAAATTGTTCCCTAGATGATGGACCATATTTGAGAACATGCCTTCAGAAACTTGAGCGGACAATACTAGTGGCCAACAATAATAATTAGAAATTAAAAAATTAAAAGACAAATAAAACAGTGCTCCGGTTGACGCAAAATCAACTGCGCAGGCAGAAATGCATTCTGATAGTGAGGGGGTAAACAATGCTTGCGGGTAGCAAGCTGATTATGTGCATGAACTGAAAACAAGAATAACAACAAGAAAATCAAACAATTCGCCAAATGTTGGAAAGAAATAGTTGAAAAGTTCTACTGTTGTTGATGATAACAGTGATTGTGGGAGTCTTATTAGTGAATTAACCAATCCGATTGCGAGCTCCTCTGCAAATGCGGCAGTAAATAAAATAACCTGAGATTGCTTTGAGTTCTAATAAATATGCACTTCTAGATCCAACCTTAAACGCCAACTCCACCCCTATTTATTCCATCTGTCAATAACATACAAAACATGCTCCAGCAATTCAATGAATGAGCTATGGTAAACGAGAAAAAATAAAAATTATATGTCTCAAGATTTTTCCAAAGATATTCTTAAATAGATATGCATCTACAAATAAAACAGTGGCCGATTTTCACTCCCTTTTTTAAATGAATGTATCTTACCTTATGCATAGATAGTTAACTACGGTGTAATTCAGCTATTCCTTTAACTGCCGTTCACACATAGTTTCAAATTGTAAGATAGCTATAAAAAAAAAAATACATATTTTTTGTAATCATTTTAAAAACCAAACGTTTTTATAGCTCTTGAGTTACACTTAGAAAACTGAATATTTACATCCAAAAACAAAGTTCCAAAGACATTGTTTAAAACGAAGTGAGTTGAATCATATCATTTTCCCTATGCCATTTTTAAAAGTCTCCACATTAATTTCAACGGGATTTTTCGATAGTTTAAGCATTTCGCTAATCTTCCGTTGTCCATTGACCTTATCTATTTATTTTTATTTTACTAATTTTGACACGAAATAGATAAAGTACATAGATTCTTGATCAGCTCGACAAGACGACTCGTTCGAGACATGGCCGCCTGGCTGTCTGTCTCTATGAATACGTGTGAATTTGGGATCCAGTCCAACATTTATCGTTGAGTCTTTTTAAAACCACGGTATGAAAATTCTTTGGGCCGGCATTCGTTTAGGATCGTCAATTCGGTAAGCATTGCCCTCTTTTGGGTTAGCCCCCATGTCAATATTATCTTGAAATGCTCGTTGGTTGTTTATATGGTTGGTTGCTATTCCCCACCGCCCGTTTTAAAGGTTTTATATGTTAAACATTTTTTTTTTTACCAATATCATCTTGAAACTCGATATGGTGGGTCCTTATTGATTCACGGTTTCCAAGTATGGCCTCGTTTTGCTCGCTTTTAGGATAAACCTCCACTTTGTAAATTTGTAAATATGTAAAATTTATTTATTGAGCTTGACCACTTAAAACATGAAACGAAATATTTCGATCTACCAAAGATAAAGTTTTCTTCTTATTTATACAGGGTGTTTTTAAACCCTGTAACATGCAGAAGGGGTGGCAGACCTCATAAAGTATATACGTATATTCTTGATGAGCATGGAGACCTAAGTCGATCTAGCCACGTCCGTCCGTCCGTTCTTCGTATGTTTGAAAACGAGATCTCGGAGATTATAAAAGATAGAACATCCAAACTTCGATTTTTAGATTGGTCTGATTCGCCCCAAGATCAAGTGTATTAGTATTTATGATGCCACACCAACAACACGGCTATATATTCTAAAAATTCGGGTTTATCCACAAAATTTTTTGCGAGTACTTTGAAATATTACAAAGCTTTTACCTTACTGGTTCCATAAACGAAATAATTGTTTGTAAAAAGCCGTTGCAGTCTTTACAAAAAATATAAGTCGACTGTGGTTATTCATTAATTTCATCGAATTGCATGTATAAACAAACAAAAACAAAATAAATCATACATTAAAGAAACTAATATTTGATATCAAAACAGATTTTTTTCCTCGAATCATTCAAAATTTTTATTTACGTTGCAGACGTTGATTTTTTCCCCTACATACACGTTGTGATCTAAAAACAATCATTCTATTATGTTTACAAGCTAATATTTATTCAATATACGATCCTTTTAACTCAATACAAAGTTTGGAACGCTCAACCAATTTATCCATAGACTTTTTAATCTCGCTATTTGGGATGTTCTTTAGCGTCACGGCTACTTGTATGACTGGAATGTCATCGTAAAAAGCTCCTTTCATTGCAATTTTCATTTTTGGGAAGAGCAAATAATCGCACGGTAATAGATCAGATCGGAGGATGGTCAATGAGACAAATCTGTTTTTTCATAAAAAATCCATTGACTACACGAGCGATTTTTGATCATCATTTAACTGATGTGGAACAAAACTTGCACACACCTTTCTTTTACCCAAATCTTCAGTTAATATTTTGTACATTGTACATTATGATGAATTTAGATCTTCTGCCAGCATTCTCACAGTGAAATTTGTATCGATAACGACTATTTCACTTACTTTTTCCACTAACTCAGCACGATTAGATGCTTCGGGTCGTCCAGATCTTGGATCAATTTTTAAATCATCACGACCGTTTTTAAATCGTTTAAACCACGTGTAAAATTGAGAACGACTCATACAATCATTACCATAAACTTTTTTCGTAAGTCTCAGCAAATTTATTACCGATATTAAAACAAAATTTAATATTTGCTATTTTGTTTTTACGACATAACTACAAAAACTGCTGTTATTAAAACGTGTGACATTTGTCAAACGATTAGCATGAACCTTGCTGCTTTCGAAAGAAGAAAAATTTACCTTTCTAACACTGCCAACATATCCTTTTTTTTAAGCTAAACCGAATGCTTTTACAATACAGTCACACATTGTATTACAACTTTGTCTGCAAGTTTGTAATGCAAGAAGAATGCATCGTAGACCCCATAATATATATAAAGTATATGGGCATATTTGAAAGAAGGTCCACTAAGAGATACATTTTAAAGATTCTCTAACTGCTCTTATTTTTTATATCTTCTGAAAATGTATATATGTATATATATGTATATATATATATATATATATATATATATATATATATATATATATATATATATATATATATATATATATATATATATATATATATATATATATATATATATATATATATATATATATATATATATATATATATATATATATATATATATATATATATATATATATATATATATATATATATATATATATATATATATATATATATATATATATATATATATATATATATATATATATATATATATATATATATATATATTGCGCTATATTCGGTTTCATGGAAGATAACACATTTCTCCTTTTATTTTGCTTACAATCGTAATTTCTGATCTACTACTGTTTTTCAAAAACTTCTTTTAGAATGGGTACAGAAACCAAATTGCAGAACAAATTTACTTCAACTTGTGGTAGTCCAATCGTGGTAAAGAACGACAGGTCTTATATTGTTCTTCCGTGTAAACAGCCAAACTGCCATAGAAGTAGCAACAACCTCATCACGGAGGTGCCAAGCGAAGCTGAAGCGAGTTTTCAACAGTTAATTCAACAATCGGTCAATACCAGTGAAACCTTGCAGCCGGCGGTGGTGCCATATGTGCCAATATTTATCGAGGAACATAACGTCATTGAAGGTGCTAAGGAAATATTGAGAGTTATTCGTCCAAATTGGAATATGAGCTACGTCGATTTTAAGGTAATAACTGTTTAATTTTGAACATTGTTACTAAGAACAAATATCTGCTGCAGCATGATCGTTGCATAGGTATCACTCTCGTTTCATTGTACAATCCATGAAAAAAAAAATTACACGTGAACAGTTCTTAGATTGTTGTATCGAACATATTTGAATTAAAGCAATTATTAATGTTAAAGCAATAATTGTTTTTAAATTAAATAGCTATATACAAATGGTGAATCCAATTAAATATATTGAAATTGTATAAATTGTACATTTATAACAGTAAACAATTGTCTCGATTTTTCAACTGCATAGCTTGCTGCTTAACATTTTGTAAGATCCCCGCTAAATCCAATATTTGTTTTAATTTTTATTTACTTTATAATTTATGATAATACATAATAAGTCTTTCTAATAATTACAAGCGCAACAAAATTGTCCACAATCCTATATTCTATCTACAACCGTCAATAAAGCGAAATTCATGCCAAACACTAATTTGAATAAATTTTATTATATCACAAATTTTTAAAGTAAAACACCAGCGTTGCCGAACATTTTTTCTTGTAGATTCTTGTTTTTAAAATAAAAAATATTTATTATGGCTCCATTTTTATTTTATTGATCAAAAAATAGAAATCTTTGAGTAGTTTTTATTTGAAGAATCTAAACATTTTGATTTTCTATTTTAAATTATACTTGAAGTTTTCTATCATAATGTACTACTAATCAGTAGTTAAGCATAGAATATGTATACATTTTTGTCATGGGTTTCTAAAGGCAGATAATCGCTGCAGAAAGGCATCCTTTTAAAATGCCTTAGCTTAGCACATGTTATATGAGTAGAAGTAGGATAAGATGGTATGCTGCAGCAATACTGTGTATAATCACTTAATTTTTTGCTTCATAGAATAATTCAAGTGCGACATTTACAGAACGACTAAGGAAACATCGGAATGAATGTTTTTATTTTTTTGCTTTTTTTTTTTGCTCCTGTGAAAGCAGGTCAGATGCTAGCAGATGATTAACACATTTTCTTTGATTAAAAGAATCTATTTGAAATAAACCCTACAGAAATAGTCACAATTATGGAGTGTTTAAAGTAGGCTATGAATCATCACGTATACTTAACGCTGTCATCTGTCCGGTTTTGTGCAGGATTATCCTGTGTTCCGATGCTAAAACCTACTAAAACCAGGGTTTTTTAAAATTCTTCTTCGGGTTGCAAAATTTGAATTTCATACGTTTTTTTGACCTGAGAAATATCCTGCGTTTTTAATTTGAAAACCTGTGAAATGACAACATTTGGCCAATTTGTTTATCGACCAAAAACATATGGGGGCGTTACGTATACTCCAAATGAAGATGTTACTACGTCCATTTACGGTCTCATAATCGTTTATCCGAGCGACTAATTCGATTAATCATGGATCGTTTTCGTACCACGTATACTCTAAATAAAAAGTGATCGAAAGTTGGACTTTCAGAATGCACTACATCCGAGCCAGCCTCAGTGCCCAGATGCCCGAAATTATGTTTAATCTAGAGTTGAGCGATATTTAAATACCTGTGATTTAATCACAGCGACTGAAAAATCACTGATATGAGTTGCTGCTCGATATTGTAAATGCCAGTGATATTGAGTATCATATGTTTCTTACTAGTGCCACTGTGTTTCACGGCGAATGAGTAATATCAAATTAAAAAAACCTCTCGACGAGGTGAAAACCAAGGGATGAAAGCCTACTTGCAACTCACAAAACGTCTGATATCAATTTGTTGATATCAGATGTTTAAACTGCTTGGATGAAACTGCAAATGAAACCTGTACCTTGCTTAATGCTTCTTATATGAACCATACATTGTGGGGGTATAATATAGTGCTCATGCTGCAGCCACACGGAGGTGAGCTTTCGTCACATGTGTGGCCTACCGCCCACAGTGATATAATGCATGTAGTGTTAGCAGCACAAAAATTATCAACGTATCAAGTTGATGGATGGTATATTACTGATACGCCGTGAATTACAATATCGAGTGGCAACTGATATGAGTGATTTTTCAGTCGCCGGGATTGAGTCACAGGCAGTTGATAATCGCTCAACTCATATATTGTATCATTCACGTAGTGGTCACAGGCGAGTACTTCATATTTAATAAAGCTATTTAATCACTTGTTCTGAATTCAATCTTTATGCTTCGTTTTCTGTTATCTCTGCTAGCATCTGGTTTCTTTCACTGGAGTGGAAAATTAAATGATTCTTTCTGATATTTTCTTGCGTTTTTTATATCCAATCCTCTCTAGAAAATGACATCAAAACACAACTTTTTTAGCATAACAGTGCGGTTTCATGTAGTATTGCTTTAGTCCTTACATGTTGTAGTGAAGATATGGCACTTGATCAATCCTGGGAAGAACTTTGTGAAAAATAGATCTTCCAGTTAATTATTGGAATCGGTAATTAAATCAGCCATAGTTGGTACCAAAATAAATCCAAAACCGATGACTTCCTGCAATATTATCTTCCCGCCTCAATTCCCAAAATTTTGTTAAGGAATACTTCTTCTGTTACGCGAGCCCAATGATTGAGACTACTCTCTCCTCTTGTTTTTTATGCCATTTTAAGCTAATCCTCACCAGAAAATAGCACGCAAAAAAAAAAACACTACACAAAAAAAGGCACATCTGGCTATCACGCTTGGATATTAAAATAAAAAAAACATGGTGTTTTGTAATGCGTATTTCTGGAGGTTTGCTTAAAATGGTACAAAAAACTATTCGATGGTATGGGAGATATTCGGAATAATTGGACTTCAGCAACGGGATATGTGCTCCTTACAAAGATCTTGGGAATTGAGGCGAGAACGGGGTATTTAATATATGTTACTTTAATTAATAAAAATAAAAAAATAGATAAAAAGATTTTTTTTCTTTCTTTTTGTTTTAACAGTGATCGCAGTAGCATTTGAAATCACTGCGATTTCAAAGTAGAAGTCACGGTAATCACTGCTTCTCAAAAATCACTGACTAGCTCGTCTATAAATTGCAAGCTGAAAATTGGCTTTCTAATTAAGCCAATTTTCAGCTTGCAGTTATGTCTCATAATCTCAGTATTTTAATTCAGTTCAAAGTTGTACGCCTCCAAAAACACAGATCCTATACATATTGTAACGAAAAATGTGGAAACGAAGGAGCCGACTGACAAACATAATTAAGAGAGTTGTTCACATTTTGCTTTTCAGACAGCAGTAAGGAAAAAGAACTTAAGAACAAAAAAATCAAGATTACAATTCGCTGCAATATTTCGTGAGAAAAAGAACTAGATTGAATTTGAGCGCGCGTGCGCAGGAATAAACCACAAGCCATTTTTTGTACGTGACCGCGTCTGCTGCCACCACTGTCTACAGCCACCACCGAACACAGCGCCTGGTCCACTTGGGTTAGGCCGCAGCCGTCACTACTTCCGCAATCGTTGTCCACGGGCTATGTTAGCGCAGTTGCTACACCACCTGTTACACGATCTGTATCTACACACCAGTCAGTCTGGTCTTTGCAATCATAATAAATGCTCGTGCAATCATATGGTGTCAAAGTGAAAAATAAATTAATAATGGCGGAAAATGACGCGCAACATATAGAGCAAACAACTCACAAATGGTAAAAAAACCAAATTGGTTGTAATTTTATGTGGCCTCCAAAACTTTCGCAGTGGTGAGTGAAAATATTGGCAATAATTGGACACTATGGATACAACAATATGAGTGGTTCGTGCTAACCACAGGAATGCAGAAAAAAATCGATAGGTAGAGAAGAAATAACCATATTCAATACATTTGGGTACACACCAGAGGAGCGGAGCAACATCAGCGCGATCAAACAGCCTTTTCGACAACATTTCACCCCAAAAAAAGAACGTAACATATGAACGCTGTATCTTTAACAAAAAGGTGAAAGGGGTGGCGAAACGTTGAATTTCCTACTTAACTCAAAGCACAAAGTGCCAAATGTGAATTTAAAAATCTACATGATAGCATGCTGGCAATAAAATAATCGACCTTAGCAATGAAAGTCTACGAGAATATTTACTCGCTGATGTGAAAGACGTCACACTCGAGCGAGTAATCCAACGTAGCCGTTCTTTGGAACTTGTTAGAAAACAGCTGATAGGTCTTAAAGAAAAAGATCGTGTGTGAATTAACAAAAAATAAATGCCGTCAAGATAGGGGCAATACAGAGAATAAGACATGAACTGTGTTTGATTGCCAACGATGTAAAAATCATGTTTTGAAATCATGTCTTGCATATAAAAAAAAAATGTGCAAAGTGTAATCATGATGGAGATTTCGCCAAAATGTTCCGCTAACGAAGCGATTATACCAATGGTAGTAAAAAACTACATAAATAAGTTACCGCAATCGACAGCTCGGAGAGCGAAAACGATTGTTTCGTCGAAACAATTAAAAAGGAACGTACGAAAACAAATCAAGACGACAAAATGCTTTGGTATGAGGACATCAAGATCTGCAACGTGGCAGGGAAATTCAAATTTGACAGCGGTGCAGAGTGCAAAGTAATTCCAAAAGGCATCGCAAGCAAAAAAAGCCAAATAGTAGCAACCGAGACAAAGCGTATAGTATCGTACTCAGGTAACTGAATAGTATAGTATAGTGGTTGAAAGGAACACGGAACAACCGGTGCTTGGATTAAGCACCTGCACAGTAACTGGACTATTAACACCTGTAAATGAAATCAAACTGAATGGAGCCGTTTTCGACGGATTCGGGTGCTGGCACGATTCTGAGTATGACTTAGAGTTCATTGACAATCCGCAGTTCGAAATGAGGAAATCGCCATTTTTACTAAATGTTTTTTTTCACAAAACGCTAGCGTTGCTGAAAAGAAAGCAAAAATAATGCACAGTATAATTGCTATAGAAGTGGCACTTCTATACGCACCAAAACTCGATCCAGCAAGTGCTTTGTAAGCCAGCTCACAATTATAGGCCACTAATCCACAACATTAAAAGACCACACAGCCGTTTTAGTTTTAATTTTAAGTTCACGTTCATTTGGATGTGGCCTGTGTCACAGGTCGCACCGAATAATTATATTTAATCATTAATTATTATTACGAAGACTAACAATACAACAAAAAATTAGGTGGCGCAATAGTTTTTTGCCAAATGCATTAATACTAACAAAAAACTTGCTCTGCCCAAACCGACAGAGTCTCAGCATGCATGCGTAAGGTGTTGGAGATGTAAAGCGACTCACTATGCAAAATTCTAATGCAAGCGATCAAAACTAATTGTAAACAAAAACAATATATGAAGATGCAGCTAACGGACTTTTCTCACTTGCCTGCTCATTTTTACGTCTCTTCTGTGATCTTATGGACAAAAATTATTATTTATTAACCCACATTTTCTCTTTGTGGCGTAAACACTAAGCTTGATTGTCAAAACGGATTTTGGCAAATGAATCTTTTGGACCGCACACAAAAATATTTGATATTCGCAACGCCCTGGAGAACGTACATACGTCTGAAAGGTTTGTGCAAAAGGCAAAAACCATGTTGAGTAAATGTAAAAAAGACAACTAGCGCTACTTGCCTACCTTAACACACCGCGGATACATTTAAATCACCAAATCATTGGTTGATGAACCGGATGACGCGTCCACGAACAACTTCTTAAACCATGCATTGTAAATAATGTTGGTGAGAATATGCGATGGGATCGAAATAATCAGAAAAAATATATAACCACTAGTATTATTCAACATTGTTATTTCAACATCAACACTGTAACATCTGTCAGTCTGGTCTTAGCACCCTTAATAAACGCTCGTGCCAGCAAACCAGCTAGACTGGAAAGGCCGCAGATGTTTCCATTTCAGCCGCAATCCAACAGGGTTTGGCCGCAGCTGCCGATGCACTCACAAACGATCTCCAATGTTCGCACAGGCTCGTGGGATATGCGGCCGAGTTCATCTGCATTTCACCCGGGCATCCTACCCACTTACGACGGCTCCAGTTCTTGGTTCGATTTTGAACGTATCCTAGAGAGTGTTGCGAATTATTTCCACTGGACAGAGGAGGAAAAGTACCTTGT
This sequence comes from Leucophenga montana, assembly GCA_035044765.1. Classification (NCBI taxonomy): domain Eukaryota; kingdom Metazoa; phylum Arthropoda; class Insecta; order Diptera; family Drosophilidae; genus Leucophenga; species Leucophenga montana. The sequence goes on from JAWNNQ010001307.1 coordinate 72,501, forward strand.
TGGGTGTGCGCGTTGCAGGGCATTCCCTCCGTCGCTATGGCTGATACTAGCTATCAGGACTCCTTAGCCTCTGCGTTGCAGAGTTACGCATTTGTTCGAGGAACCCACACAAAAGACGATGATAACGACACCGTCCGGATCACTGTCGACGCTTTTGAGCAAGAGGATGTCAGCAGCCTCTCTCTCACCACATATCTTGTCAGATCATTGGTAGATTAGAGCCCACGTTGCCTTGTAGCGTCTTCCCGTTCCCATGGTGTTTGACACGGGCGCGCCAGTGTCATTGCTGAACCCGAAATAATTACATGAGCGTCTGAAAGTTACGCCATGCGTCGTTAGGTTGCGTGGTCCGTCGGCGGTCGACCATTAAAGCAAGAGATCCTTCTTGTAGACGGATTAACTCCTAGTATATTTGACATAGATTTCTGGCTAAGCCGCAAAGCCACAGTAGATTTGGCAGAACTTCGCCTGAAGCTTTAGTGGGGCTTTATTGATTTACAGCCAGTGTATTTATAACCTGCTATACACGGCACCACCCGTCATCATACCGCCGAGCATCGACTGCTGTGTAAAACTTCCGTGTTCCTCTTTTGAATCACAGAGCAGCGTGCTGGTGGGGCGTGGCTTCCACTTCGAGCTCCCTCCCGACATCGCTAACGGCGACCGTGTGTTAGTGGACGTCGTGACCGGTGAGCTTACTTTCCGAATTCTAAAATAAGGAATTTGTCTGACCAGGCTGACAACTGCACCAATCGTTGCTGTTGTCGCTTCCAAAAACTTCGCAATGGCGTTACTTCACTGATGGCGTTACTAATACGCTACCAGCACCTTTCCGACTAGCGTGCCGAAGACATTTGGCGCACCAACCTCGCCCGACATTGCATCGACACGGGTCATTCGCGGCCCATTAAACAGCCGACCCTTTGAGTACCACTTACACGAAAGGCAGAGATCGAGCAGCTCATTGAAGATATGGGCTCGCGACATTCGTCCATCCAGCAACACTTGGTCATCACGTGTTGTGATAATCAAGAAGAAGGATGGTTGAACTCGGTTCTATGGACTATCAGCGTCTAAACGAAGTGACCATTACTACCTTTCCTACATTTCCTACCCACTTCCCAAAATAGACGACATAATTGCGATTTCGCACGGTTCGCAGTTGTTTTCCACAATGGTACTGGCAAGTCGAAATGAACGAGATTTCCCGCCCGAAGACCGCCTTTGCCTGCGAAGCTGGACTTTTCGAATTCAATGAGATGCCGTTCGGGCTCTGCAACGCCCCGGTCAAATTCGAACAGCTCATGGATGGCCTTTTGCCGTCGTAACATGGAAATGGGCGCTTGGCTACCTGGATGACATTATTTTGCACTCTCGAATGGCTGAGCATATATTACATTTGCACGAGGTTTTCGATCGCCTCGCTGAGGTCAGTTTAAAAATTAACCTAAAGAAATGAAGATTCCTTTGGCCTTAGGTTAACTACTTGGGCCACAGGTCTTCAAACCTGTCCCACTAAGATCGATAAGGTAGTCAACTGACCTCGGGCCAAGACAAATGTAGGAGTCTTCCTGCTCCTACTATTGAAAATTTATACTGGCTTTCGCGACCATAGCGGGGCCTTTGCAGGAGTTGACGGAGGCACACCGTACTTTTACATGGGATGATACTCAGCAACAGGGTTTTAACAACCTAAGAGTCAGGCTGACAACTGCACCAATCGTTGCTGTTCTTGCTGGCAAAGTATATACTAGATACCGACGCGTGCAACTTTGGCTCCGGGGTAGTCCTCAGCGAAGTTCAGGATGACGTTGGACGGGTCAATGAATTCTGCAGTAAAACATTCCAACGCACAGAGCGAAACTATTGCGTCCTCGCAGGGAACTACTATACGATACATTTCCTTCAATTCTTGTACGGCCGACAGTTCCTTTTACGGACAGACCATGCATCGCTGCGGTGGTTATATAATTTTCGTGAGCCAGAAACTAATGCACGACAACTAATACTGTACATTCCTCCCAGTCATTCCTCGTTCTTTGTTGGCAGATGGCGGTGGTGGCGGTCACTTTGGCGTCAAGAAAACAATCCCCAAGGAGTGAAAGCAATATTACATGCCACTGGAGCAAAACTCCATTGGCGCCTATGGACATACTTGACCCACTGCCTCCTACGCTCTCCGGCAATCGCTATGTGGTGGTGATCATGGACCATTTCACCAACTGGCTGGAATGTATCGAACTACCTGATCAGATGGCAGAAACTGTGGCTTCTTTTACCAACGCGATAAAGGAAATCTTCAGTCGATTTGGGGTTCCATTCACATTGCACTCGGATCAAGTGCGGAATTTCGAGGCTGAAGTTTTTGAACCTGTTTACCACAGCAGATGGATTGCTGGACCGATTTATTCGCACCCTGTTGGACTATTTATCCAAATTTTTGTGGACTGGTCAGTGCAACTAGGACCAGCCTTTACTTTTGTCATTGTTGGCATACCATTCGGCCACAAGCGAATCAACACGATTCTTGTCAGCTGCGCTGATGTTTGGCCGTGAGATACGGCTGCCTTGTGAACTGATACATGGCATCCCAACGAACAAACATGAAAACTATCCAGCCTTCACAGAACAGCTACGCGACAGTCTACATACAACTCATGAGGTTGCGCATCACCATTTATGGTTGACCGCGAAAAACCCGCGGTACGACCTACGGGCAAACCTTTTGGAATTTAATATCTGCGGTACACCAGATATCTTTTTAATAGTGTTCCACAGACTTCGCGAACCCGAATCACAATTATCCAAGTGTTCCGGCCATTTTGCCTTCCTATACTCCGCAACGTGATTATTCACATTGCGAGATATAAAAGCAATACGACTGTCTCTTGGGTCATTGGCACGAATTTCATCACGCAAGGTCGCTAAGCGTGCAGCTTCGCTGTAATGCCTGGCCTAATACTAGGAAACCTTCCTGCAGGAATATGCCTCTTTGCACCCTCGGTGCTCGCGTCGCTACGAATTCTCTCACCCACCCTAACGTCATTAGGAGACAAGAGACCGCTGAGTGATTGCTTAATACAGCGTGGAAACTCAAGGCAGTCTGCCCTAATATAGTTAACAAAGACTCGACGATCCGACTCAATAAAATCTTCCGGACGAGTATTGCCAACCACAATAGGAATATGGTCTGAGCTAAACGCTATATCAATCGACCACTCAGTGTATGGAACAAGCGAGTCAGGTGAACTAGCAGTAGTAGTGCTCATCCTTGTTGCATGGTTCAATATAAGTTCACAAACTCAATCTCCACATTTCCGGACTTCACAGCCAGACATTGTGTCTCCAGTAATAAATCCTGTCGACCGACAGAAGGTAGTGAAAAAGGTCTGAAATTCACCGTACGATGAAAGACGAATGCCAGACCTCCTGCACTGTTGCTGTCTCTGTCTTGCCTGACTATTTTGAAGTCAGCTGGAGATGCAAGACGACATGAGCTTGGGAGCTTGGTGATTTGCACTGCTGCAATTAAGAAATCAACACTTCACTCTCTATGAGAACTTAGATCAGTACATCTCCTCATAAGAGACAAACTGTGATAGCCGTTACATCGCACAGACATAACATTGCGATGTATCGGACTGCCACAAACGGAGCATACCCAGCTAGCAACGACAGCTGTTTGTGAGGTTGTTGTCGCAATTATGTCAGGTGTAGGTACAGAAGAAACTGAGCTGGCAACAGTATTAACTGAGCAACAGTTAGCAACAAATTGTTCTGTCCAGTCTCTAAGAGACTGGAGGCCCGAACAGGATCTAAGATGGCACCATCCGCCACTTTCGGAACACTGAACCGGTCACATTACGGAAAATCATTCTACAAACTGAGCAGAATATTTGTATTCATATATACCTGATACAACCACTTTGGCTGATTTGGACAAACTTTCACTGCACAATTCTCCTTGCACAGATCGGTCCGGGGCGAAAAACCAGTCATCCATAGGAATGTCATGTACAAGTTGTTGTTTTTGTTGTAACATCTTGGTTTGGGCTGATACAGCCACTTGGACTGAGTTGGCCGTTTTGTAAGTTATTTTCATTAGTCGTAGCTTATAAATATAATTGTCTTAATTCACAGAATCACCCTGAAGACTTTCGAAAAGAATTGAAATATACTGGTGAACACATTTAAATAATGTTTTATTCGTGGACCTTGACCATGGTAAAAAAATTCACGTATAAAATTGAAAACGTCGCTAAAATGTTTAACTAAAGCAACAGACTTAAACAATCGTCATTCGCACAACGAAACAAACACACGTAGGCATTACATGAAATTCAAACGCACACAAACGAATGCCAAACTCAAACGATAGCATGCGAGGAGCCAAATAGAAGTATTGTAGATATTGTCGAATTGATAGTTGCTGCTCATTTTCTTTGGCCAATTTTTTTTTTCGATACATCGAATGTAGGTTTTCAAACTTTTGGTCTCAAGTTTGTAAAGTAAAAGATTTTGGTATGCCCCTACTTTTTTGGAGTATCCCTCATACATTTTTTTTATCTTTTTATTTGCCATCAGTTCGATGCAGGAACTATAATCAAATTTTCTGACTACTTAGTTTTCACATTTAGGGTTATATGATTTTACATATTATATTAATATATAATAACATAATAACCTAATCTTAACTTAATCTTAATGTCCTTGAACATGACAGATCTAACGGGTGCACTCGCTGAAGCCGCCTCGTTGTTTTTGAATTATCCAATAAATTGATAGCCAGAATATTACAGTGCTGATAAAGTTTTTTTTTGTATCTGGTGCTATGTCTCTTGATTTCTTCAGCTATACTTGGCATCTGAAGATCGTTATGAATATTGTTATTGCGTATATACCACGGAACTCGAGTTATTTTCCTAAGGTTGATGTTTTGATACCGTTGAAGTATTTCGATATTTGATACAGCTGCCACACCCCATAGTTGGATGCCGTAAGTCCAGACCGGCTTAAGTATGGCTTTGTATAGTCTGACTTTGTTGTCCAGACTAGGCTTAGATTTTTGGATTAATAGCCAATATATCCGACGCGTTTTTAGGTCTAATTGCTTCCTTTTCGCCACTATATGGTCTTTAAAAGTTAGCCTTTTGTCAAGCCAAAAGCCTAGATAATTGACTTTGTTTCGTTTAGGAATCACCACGCCATTAAAGCGGGCCCGATCGTTACCCTTATGTCGTAGTGCGAATAAGACATGAAAGGACTTGACTGCGTTTACTGCGATATTCCACTTGTTCATTCAGTCTTGGGTTTTGTTCAGTTGGTTTTGAAGCAGTTGAGTTGCTGTTTTAGCACTGGAAGCTATAGTTACTTCATTGCAGGTAGAATCGGGTATGTCAGCTGTATATATGGTGTAAAGCAATGGGCCCAGCACGCTTCCTTGAGGCACTCCTGCCTGTATGCTTTTTAACTCAGATGTGGCGTTTTCGTGTCTCACGTAGAAGCCTCTGCCCGTTGTGCCATACGCGATCAAAGGCTTATTTCACATCAAGGAATAAGGCCTAACAGAACTGTTTCTCTTCAAAAGAATTTTGAATGACTTCAACGATTCTGTGACCTTGCTCTGGAGTTCCATGCCTTCGTCGAAACCCGAATTGATGGTCGGGGAGAATATTGCTTTCTAGTGTCGGAAGCACGAAGAAATATTCTTTCGAATATTTTTGAGAGTACCGCCAGCAGACTGATAGGGCGATAGGATGATAATTCGTTCTCATGTTTTCCGGGCTTTGGAATTATAATTACCTCTGCACACATCCACTGGCTAGGGAAGTGGCCAAGCCTGAAGCATACGTTAAATATTTCCACTATTAGTTGTAGACAATTATCGGGAAGTGCTTTGATTGTTGCTATGTCGATTCCGTCGTATCCAGAAGACTTCCATACCAGAAGTTTTATTTCATTTGTAAGCTCTTCCAACTTGAGTCAGCTTTTTCTTGATTGCTGTGACACCAATCCCTATTAGGAGTTTTAATGGGAATTAAACGTCGAGCTGGACGTTTTAAATATTTTGTAGCTCTCCATAAATCGCATTCAGGTCCATTAGGCTCAGCATTAATCAGGAAGTCTTCAATCGCAGTCTTTTTCAAGTCAATCAGTCTCTTTTTTAATTTTTTTGAAACTCTGTTTAATGCGTTCTTATCTGCCGGGTAGTGAAATTGTTGCCAGATACGTCGAAGCATTTTTTTCTCATTAACAAGTTCACGAATTTCTCTAGAATATATCGAGTAGTTGCGGTATGAAGATAGTTTGTTTGATATTTTTAAAGGAGTTGTTGTTGTTGTTGTTGTAGCAGCTCCTTCTTCTTGTGAGCTGTATCAGAAAATCATATGTATACAATTCACTATATATAAAACAAAATGTAATAGTGCAAGCAATGTTTGTGAAAGAGAAAGAAAAACCGAAATGCAAACCTCAGGTGTCAAGGTCTAGGAAACAGGCAACATCCTCTGGTCGTAACCAGAGGTCTAAAGGGCTCAATTGTGTTGGATGGGACGGGCAATTGAACAAGTGAAAAGTGTCATGCGGTGATTGACCGCAATCAGGGCAGCAATTTGTATTACTTATCCCAATTCTTTCCCTGTAGCACTCGAGCATAACGCTCCATCCGGATCTTAGCTGTGCAAGTTTAGTCCTGGTGCTACGAGGGAGATGTTTTTCGCTCTCATGAATAGGTGGAGGTCTTTCACCTAATATTATGTTGTCCCTAAACGAGCGAATTGCATGCTCAGTTGCATCTTTATGCAATTGGGCCCTTCCGGAAGTATATTCATACTCCACAATGTTGCTATCAGTGATAAAGCGATTTATGTTCGACTTATATATCCTGATATCCGATCTTATTCGGCTCTGATGTAGTGAGGGTGCCATGGTTCGGATGATCAACTCTGTACGCACCCAACAAGAACTGCTTCGAAAGCAGCTCATTATGTTGATGAACAGGAAGTATCATCGTTTCACTGTGCAAATGATCCTCATGGGTCATTTGCAAACAACCAGTGGCAGTCCTCAGCGCACTGTTCTGACTTCTTTGCAGGCTTTGCCATTGAGTCTTACTCAGGAAAGGAGTCCATACAGGAGCAGCATAATTTAGGACAGAACATCCAATAGCTTTATAAGTTGTTAATATAGTCTCCTTGTCCTTACCCCAAGAAGATCCGGCAAGCGCGTTCAACACTTTGTTTCTCGACTTAAGACGGTTATTTGTCTTGGTGGCATGAGCCGAGAATCTGAGCAATGGGTCAAATGTAGTTCCCAATATCATCGGGTACTGGACGGTAGGAACCCTTAGACCTCCAAAAAGACATCTAGTTTCATTCTCACCTCCTTAGTCCAGGAAGTGAAAATGGAAGCAGATGACTTATGAGTTGAAAGTCGAAGGTTGCGAGCATTGAAAAAATTTAATAAATCATCCAAATAAGTGTTAATTCTCGCACATATGTCATCTACATTCACACCCGATGATAAAACAGAACAATCATCTGCATAGGTCACTAGTTTTATATGGGGAGGGGGAAGGGGCATCTTAGCCAAATAAAGGTTGAACAGAAGAGGAGAGAGAACTCCACCCTGCGGAACACCCATCTTTAACTTACGATAACCCGACCTCACGCCCCTGAACTCAACATATGCCCTTCTACCATTAAGATAGTTCAATAGCCAGCTTTTCGTTTTATCGGGTATGGATGATTTTGCTTTCCCTATAGCAGCAAGAACCTCCTCACATGTAAAATCTACCAAATCTTCATGTCCTTTTTTCCTTCTGATATGACGTATGGATTTACGCTTCAACCTATTCTGCTGAGAAGGGTGTTGCACGAACTGTCTGCAGAAATAGGTGGCACACTTTTTTGACGATCCTATTTGCACTCCATCAAATGTGACAGATGAAAGAGCCCTATTCTGCGGTACACCAGATATTTTTTTAATGGTGTTCCACAGACTTCGCGAACCCGAGTCACAATTATCCAAGTGCTCTTTTGCCATTTTGCCTTCCTGTGTTCCGCAACGAGATTGTTCACATTGCGGGACAACAAGGCAATACGACTATCACCCGGATCATTGGCACGAATTTGATCACGCAAGGTCGCTAAGCGTGCAGCTTCCGCTGGAAAGCCTGGCCTAATATTAGGAAACCTACCAGCAGGAATATGCCTCTTTGCAGCCTTAGTGATCGCGTCTCTAATAATTCTTTCACCTACCTTAACATCATTAGGAGGCAAAAGACCGCAGATTGATTGATCAATACAGCGTGTAAACCCAGTCCAGTCAGCCCTATTGTAGTTCACAAAGACTCGTCTATCCGATTCAACAAAATCTTCCGGACGAGTAATGTTAATCACAATAGGGATATGGTCCGAGCCCAACGCTATATCAATCGACCACTCAGAGTATGCAATAAGCTATTCACTGACGACAGTTAAATCAGGGGAGCTGGATGTGGTAGTGCTCATCCTGGTTGCACAATCCTCATTGATCGTACAAAAAGGAGAGCTATCTATCTGGTCCGCTATACTAATACCCCTAAGGTCATTACCTAATTCTGAAAACCACATCTCATTGTGTACGTTGAAATCACCGAGAATAACTCTGTGATCCCCTTGCAAGACATGGCTCAAAATCGGATTATACGCAGGGTCGCAGCTGTTGACTGGTGGAAGATATAAGTTCACAAACTCAATCTCGACATCTCCGGACTTTATAGCCAGACATTGCGTCTCCAGAAATGAATTCTGTTGACCAACAGAAGGCAGTGAAAAAGGTCTGAAACTCACCGTTCGATGAACGATGAATGCCAGTCCTCCTCCACTCCTCCACTGACTATATTAAAGTCAGCAACAGATGCCAGCCGACATGAGTCTGTGAGCTTGGTCTCTTGCACTGCTGCAATTAGGATGTCATGACGCACCATGTAGTCCACAATATCAGCCACCTTCCCACGCAGACCATTACAGTTGAGTTGCATAACTCTAAAAGAGTTAGACAACACGACGCAAAGAAATCAGTACTGCAATCTCTATGAGATCTAAGAACAGTGCACCTCCTCATATGACACCAATTGTGACAGCCATTACATCGCACAGATAAAACATTGCGATGTATCTGATTGCCACAAACGGAGCATATCCAGCTAGCAACCGCAGTTGCCTGCGAGGAGGAGGTTGTTGCAGTTGCATTGGAGGTAGGTACAACAGCTGTGCTATCATTGGTAACAGAATTAGAGTTACCTAAGCAACAGCTAGCAACAAATTGCTCTGTCCAGTCTCTATGAGATTGGAGGCCCGAACAAGATCTAAGGTGGCACCATCTGCCACATCTAGAACATTGAACCGAGGTCGCACTTCTGAAGATCTTCCTCTCACAAACAGAGCAGAACCAGGGACCAGGTCCCGGGTTCCTCTCAATGCCGGCGCGGCACAGGAGTATCTTCAACAGTTGCGCCGACATAACTGTTGACTCCATATAAAAAATTGTACACATAGATACCTGATACAGCCACTTGGGCTGAGTTGGACAACCTTTGACTGCACAAAACTTCTTGTGCAGATCGGCCGGGGCATAAACCCAGTCGTCCTTGGGAACGTTTTTAAAGGAGTTGCGATGTCTGCTGCTTCACGAATTTTCCGGCTTAACCATTCAACCGTATCGTCAACATCTCTTACGGAATTCATTTCTATATTAGGGTCTACTTCTTGCTAAGAAGATTTTTTCTGACAGTATCAAGATCGACTGGAACATTGATTTCGATGACAATTGCAGAGTGGTCGGAAAATAACTCGTGGAAGTCTTTAATTGTTATCCTTCGTCTATCGATTCCACGGCAGATGCCGATATCTAGTGTATCCGGGTGACGATTTGGGTCAGTCGGCCAGTATGTAGGACTTCCTGAAGTTAGGACTGAATAATTATTTGAATGAATGCACTTCAGTATTTCGAGTCCTTTCGGGTTGTCGGTTCTAGCTCCCCACCAGTGATTCTCCGCGTTTAGATCACCACCAATGAGAAAGCAGTTTCCCAGTGAATCAAATATAGTTTGAAACATGCTTTGAGTGACTTGATACCGAGGAGGAAAGTACGCAGCCGCTATTTTAAAGCTACCAGTAGCTACATTTAGTTCTAGTGAGCCCAGAGATGTGATGTTGATCTACATACAGAAAATTTAATGTTGTCTCTGCTAATGATAGCACTTCCACCGCGGGCTGTATTTAACGGGTGATTAGTTGTAATCACGGTATATCCAAGTATTTTAAAATGAGAGCGGTCAGTAAAATGAGTCTCCGAAAATAGAACAATGTCAACGTTGTGAGATTTGATGCTATGTTCGAGCTCGAGCTTTTGTTCTCTGGCGCCGTTAGCGTTCCGTAAGACAATTTTAAGGTTTGGATGCATGGTTACCGATAAGTGACGTGACAAGATTTACTAACGAGCAGATTTGTTCTGACATTCTGTCAAACCTCTCCATCTGCTTTTCCATCAGTTGTACCAGTTTATCAAATCTTGTATCAGTACTTTGCTGGTGGTTAAATTGATCGTATATTCTGTTTGTCTTATTACGATTAGCAGATTTTTCTCTGACAATGTCAGCGTAACTTACTCCAGGTAACACCGGTGAGCTAAGAATGACCGCACAATGATCGGTAAGTATTAGCTCAGTGCGTGCTGCTGTTTGATCTGCTGGTTTTGGGTGATTTTTACCAATATGCGGATGAGCTTTTCGTAATGCTGCTTGATAAACATTACAGCCCTTATACGAAGCCGTGTGGAACTCTCCACAGTTATCGCAAGTTGCTGGAGCTGTCTTCTCTTTTGTGCACACATCAGAACTATGGTTCAACGCACACTTTACGCACCGGAAAGCTTTACTGCAGTACCGTTTTGTATGTCCAAATTCCTGGCATCTGTGACACTGTACTAAATCGTCAATTTTTTGGGAGGTTTAATCTTCACGGATGCACCGCACAAATATTTTAGTTCATAAATTTTCTAATTATTCACGCTGGGCTCGAGATCAACGAAAAACATCGATAATGGCTGTTTCGTTTGGCGGCTTCGTGCATTAATTACTTGCCTAACGTTTTTACCTATCAACTCTTCTTTGATATAGTCGGTAGAGGTGGAATAGTGAAGCGACTTGATGACCACCCTGAACGCTCTCTATTGTTTTAGTTGATAGGTGTGATAAATGGTTTTTTTGTCATCGAGTAGGCGAACCATAGCATGATAATTAGTGATATTGTTTATCATAACTTGAATATCACCTTCGCGATTGGCCTTGTACGAATAAGTCCAGACTCCAATACATTCGTTGAATTGATTCATCATACGCTGGATATTATTCACTCCTGGTATAAGTAGCGGCGGGGTCTTGGTTCATTAACTTCTTCGGGGGCTGTGTCCATAGTAACTGGCTTTTCAGGCTGTGATAATGCTGCGAACTGATTAGAGGCTAACAGTTTCGCTGCAGACTCATTATTTTGTTTGCTGCCTATGCTAGTTGAACTAGTGACATTTCTGGTTGATGCTAAACATGCTTTTTTTTTTTAATAAATTTGAAGCTTCCCGTAATCTGAATGCACTGTTTGCCATTCGCCTTCGTCGGCCACCTCGGCGCCGTCGCCTTCCATGCTCAGCGCTCAGTGCTTTATGTCGGGGAGGCGGTCGAAAAATGTTGGTACACCCAAGCGTTAATACAGAAAACCTGTACGCGAAATTTATGTAGTTGTTTTTCTTAGATTTTTTATTATTTTTTATTTTACTTATTTTTTTTTTTCAAATCGATTTAAAACACGTCCGAGTTTAACGAGTGACGTAAAAATATGTATCCCTCATACAAACCTACTCCCCACTTTTGTGGTTATGAATGAAAAACTTCCCTAATTAAGTGAAGGTCAGCTTGACATTCGATAAGGCTGCTTCTTACGGATGGTCGCTTCACACATAATATTCTAATAGGTGTATCTCGTCCAGTTTTTAGGGTATCCAATATACAAGTCTGCCACCCACTTTTCTGCTTTTGTATAAAAAACTGTATTTAAGTCAGCTTGAAATTCGATGTGATGGCTGGCCTATTCCCGTACCGGAATAGTTTACCGAAATTAACTGATTCCAATGGAGAATTGAAATCCGAACCATAACCGATATAAATTTTTTTTTAAATCTGAGCCTATTACTTATATAAAATGAAAGAACCGTACTGGAACCAAAACATTGTAAATGTGTAGTTTCGGTTCATACTTTTTTTTTTTAGAAAATTACTAATGCATAATATTCAAATGAAAACAAAAACAGTTGATACTATACATACATGGGGTATGTACAAAAAAAAAAAAAAAAAATGGGTGATTTTTCAAATTACGCGGAATACGTACATATATTAGTACACATGTTCCAACATATGTTGACATGATCAGTCATTTGTTTTGTTTTTTGACAACTATAAAAGTTAGACATCTTTTGGTACGCTTGGCAATTTTTTTGGTATCGGAAAAATGTATCATAGAATCTATTAAATTTTCTGTGAAAAAAACAAAATTAAATGCTCCAAAGACTAAAAATGTTGATGTGGTATTTGCCGAGTCTACTTTGCGCCAAAAAAGTTATTAAGTGCTACAATATCTTTACAATTACAATGTTTTGCCCGCCCTGGACGCCACAATTAACCATGAAACGTTGAAGCAGTGAAGAAAATTGTTATGGAAAATCGTCAAATTACTATTAGAGAAGTTGCTTAGGATGTCGACATACTGGCTGTCTCACGTTTTTAATTTTTTTTGTTTTTGTGCGTGACACGTGTGTCAGCGAAGTTCGTTCCGAATGACGTCAACGATGATCCCGATTTGCCCAAAAGGGCCATTACTGGTGACGCAATGTGGGTATATGGTTATGACGTTGAAGTCAAAACCCAATCATCTTAATGGAGGCCGCTAGAAGAGACAAGACCGAAAAAATCACGTCAAGTTCGGTCAAACGTTAAGCTCTTGAACACTGTTTTTTTTCAATTACAATGACGTGGGGCATCGTGTGTTCTTATCAGAAAATCGTACAGTCAATGAAGAATATTACCTTGAAGTTCTGTGCCGTTTGCGTGAAGCAATACGAAGAAAATTCCCGATAATGCCCCTGCTTACATATCGTTGCTTCTTCATTACTTTTTGGCCAAAAATTTAACGTAATGAATTCGCAGCCACCGTATTCACCGGATTCGGCGACTTTTTTCTGTTCCCAAACCTGAAAATAACCATGAAAGGAAGGCGTTTTTCCTGGATTTGAGAGATAAAAACCGCATCGCTGGAAGAGCTCAATCCCATTCCAAAAAGTGCATATCAGAAGTGCTTCGAGGATTGAAAAAGCGATAGCACAAGTCTATTATATCTGATGGGGTAAAGTTTGATAGATATTGATAAATAATTGATATTGATAAATAAATAAATATTAAAACAAAAAAGTACATTTTTTTTTAACACACTCCGTAAATTATATATTGCATTAGAGCGGGGATCCAGAACTTTCTCTTGGGGGAACATTACTAAAAAAAAAATAACAATTATTTTATAAAAATAAAAATTAGAGTGTGAAATCTTCTTCTGAAGTTCATTACGAACAGACATGTTAGAAAAACTCCTCAGTAAACAGTGTATTTATATGTGGAAACAAAACCAAATAGTAAAAAAAGTTTATTAACTATAAGCGAAAGGACGCTATTTAAGTGAACAAAATAGAAAAGTTCTTTTTGTTTCCTAATTAATTTATAGCTCAGTCATCTTAGCCAAAAATAGGAGTCAACCTCGGAATGAGAGATAATAAGCTGTAAATTGGTATAAACCTTTGTTTTGGCGTTTTATATGTTGTCGCAAAAGTCTCATATAATATCGTGTTCGCGTCTTAAGATATTCGAGGTCAAAGGTCGCGAAAATCGGTTATCGCGAATATCTCGCTTACTATACATTAAATGAGATTTTCACCTATTATAAAAGTTGTAGAGTATAAAATTCTCTACAAGTTTTGTTCCAACTTTAAGGTGCGCAGCGCACAGTCATAGATGGCCTAATGCAAGGTCAAGCCTGAGTTACGGTTAATCGTATGTTGTATAAAGTTAATTTTTTACTAAAAAATATTATTATTATTAATTATTTATATTTAATTAAAGTAAGTAACTTAACTATTTATATTTAATTCCTTATATATAACTATTTTATTTATAAATGGCAAATGGCAGTTAGTTATCTTTTTCTTCTTCTTTCGGTCGCTCGAGAATGTTTAAGTCATTATCATCGTCTCCAATTGTTCCAGAATTTCGGGATATGCACTTTCTTCATCGAGATTATTTAGATATGATGAAGCGTTAAGGCAAGCTTGTCCATTACACTGGCTACAAGCTAAAGAACATTGTAATCCCGATTTCCTGCATCCGCAGAGCGAACCACAACCATTTTTGCAGTTGCAAGTTCAGCTGGTGCTGGGGGTAATGATGTTCTTATCGGTTTCAGTTCATTTTCCATTCTTGAGGTTATAAATCGTTCCCTAACCACGTTTGAATCTGGTAGTAGACACGATTGATATGTTGATGAGCCGCTACACTTGTTGGTGGATGTGTTGATAGTTGTACAGGTTTATTTAGTTCTGTTAATTTGACGAATTGTGTGTAACGGAAATGATCAATATTGTCCTCAGATTTTGGAGCATTATATAATGCCAACAAGATGCGCACTCGATTCTTAAATAATGTTTGTACGGAACAGTTTTCTTGTTGAAATACTTCCACCAGTTTATCCAAATCGGTAAATTTCTCCAATGTTCTAGTAACAGTTTTTTCCCCCTTTTCAAACAGCACAGAAATTGTGTCACAGCCACTAAATGCGTGTAAAAGTAGGATGTGTTTTTTAGAACGAGGATATTGATCAAAGCTTTTAGAAGAATATATTTGTTTTTTAACATTTCCTTTCTCAACTTTTTTTAAAGAAAATTCCTGTTGATGTGAGTGAGTTCGTCATATAAAAATAAAGAGCAAATCAATATCTAATGTACAGTTTTCGACACTCGGAATGCACATTCACAGAACTTAAAGTATTCAAATAGTCTATATGTCCATCATTTTTCTTGCAATACTTGCAGTTTTTAAATTTGTAAACCACGTACAACATTCACAGAAACACCTTCTGAAAGTGACTTATCACATATAAAACACAAATCAGCCATAGCTCTTAAATTGTACGTCCGTCGTTGCGAAGATACAATTTAAATCTAACGAATAAGCTTGGCTAACACAAAGTGGTCCCTTAAAAGAGAAAGTAACCTTGAATACAATACATCTGCTCCGGCTGTAAATAGAAAAAGGTCGTAGAGAATATAAATAATTAAGTTACTTATTTTAATTAAAAATAAATAATCAATAATTAGTACATAAATAATAGCCATTGTTGAATAATAATATTTTTTTAGTAAAAAATTAACTTTATACAACATACGATTAACCGTAACTCAGGCTTAGGCCATATATGACTGTGCGCTGCGCACACTTTGCGCTCTATCTCAAAAACGGTTAATCGTATGAAAAAAAAAAGTTAAAAGAAAAGCTGTAGAGAATTTTATACTCCACAACTTTTATAATAGGTGCAAATCTCATTTACGGTATAGAAATCGGGATATTCGCGAATACCCGATTTTCGCGACCTTTGACCTTGAATATCTTAAGACGCGAACACGATATTACTAATGTACAGCCTATTATCTTTCATTCCGAGGTTAAACCCTAATATGACTGGGCTATTATGTATAAAACAAATAAACAGAAAAAACTATAAAACTGCAACAAACAAAGTATAAAAAGACCTCAGCCTTCAAACAAAATATGAAATGAGTTCAGCCGTAAGCCGTTGAGCAGTAAGGTTTTGAGGCGGATGCTTTTTTCGTTGTCTCTTATAGGTTTCATTTTCGTTGCACTGATAAATTTTCACAATGTTGAGCCGAACTTATATATGTGTTGAGCTGCACGGTTTTCGTGATTGGGCTCCGCTGCGCTGATTTGTTCAATTAATTAATTTCTTACTTGTACAATAAATGTGTTTAACCCTGAATGGGAAGAGAAGTTCTTGTTTGTAGAAAATTATTCTGGTGAGCTGCAATTCTTAGTGTGTTCACGAACAGTGTCGAGTGTTCAAAAATTTCAAATTGAGTGACATCGCAGATGCAAATACTTGAATCTATTAGGAACCAAAAATATTTTTTTTTTTGCATTTGCATTGTACGAATAATTTTTTTACATCGACTCATTTCCTACTGGGGCGCACTGGAACAAATTCAATGACACATTTACTCAACATTTGTTTGTAGTGGTGGTAGCCACTGATCTACATCAACCACAATCCAGGAAGATCAATCGTGCTCACCAGCTTGACGGCAACAACTCCAACATCAACATCTCCACTAACCTGAAAAGCACAGTGCAGTAAAACACATACAAAAGCCTCCACGCATGGTACAATAATAAGGTACTGTATTGAGAGCGTGCGCCCTCGTATTTCACAGACCAAACGTTAGTACGTTTTTAATGATTTTATTGCTGTGCATTTTATACTTTTTCCTTCTTTGTCTTTATCTTACGCGTTCATATGGATAAACTTGCTTCTCTGTCGGGCTTTCACGACTATTTTATAAACATTATCTGTAGATAAATAGAGCCTTAGTATTAAATTGTAGTGCCCATATCTTATAGTCTCGGAGATTTCGAAGTTCATGCAGGCAGACAGAGGGACACCTCTATATTTACAGGATTTTTCATGCTGATAAATAAAGTATATAATCTGCAAAGCTAGTTCACCCTTTACAATATGTGCAAAGGGTATATAAATACTTACATAAAACAAAATATCGGTAGTTTCGACTGCTTTTGCTGTTGATATTCCAATTGCGTAAAGTCGCAGGTAAAATCATTTTTTATATTAAGTTCGTACGTCCTCTCTGACGCCGTCCACCAATCAAGTGCAGGTTTTCGTCGTAAACCTTTAATTCTAGAGCTTCGGGGTTAATCCGGATGAGGTGATTCGCCCAGTGCAGCCGCTGGAATTTTATGCGCTAGACTATGTGAACCTCATCATGTAAATAATTTTGATTTACAAAAAAAAAAATACCCAGAAAAATGGTCAACTTCGGTTGAATGGAAGTTCGAATACACTTCTCCACTTCGCTCTTCTTCATGGCCCCTCGGGTAATAAAATATTTCATACAAAAATACTAAAATCGCGATAAAAAAATAGGGGGTGGGGCGACTTGCAGCCCTGATCAGTGCGCCTCTGCATAAGCAGGAGGAGTTTGCGGTTAACGCACCAACTACCGATTCGTAATTGAAATTGGGAGTGAGTCAATGTGAGCAGTTGTAGAGTGCGGTCGTGTCTATCCTCTGTCGATGCGAGTTACAAGTACGAAGCAAGAAATAATAAATAGCTAAGTAGAAAGCCAGAAAGAACTACAAAAAACTGTTATGAAGTTACATACTAAATTTATTGTTTAATTCACATTTAAAGTTACTTAAAACTCTTGTATAATCTACTACTACTAAATCTACGATTAAAACTACAAACATACGAACCTTTTGTTAAATCTACATTTAATTAATTAATCATCTAAAGTTAACTTCAATAAACTATAAATAAAAACGTGTTTGGTTCGCCAAGCCAGGACTTTAAACACTACATTTGGGGGCTCGTCCACTGCGAAATAAACTAAGTATTTTACGAAAGAAGCGGCAAAATTCTGCAAAAAGAAATAAAAACAAGAGGAAGAATTTGATGCGTAGTTGATTTAATGGAAGCAACACCGTTGGTTGGAAGTGCGTACGTACATATGTATTTGTGAAAGGCGTTATGTACGTGTGTAACGGATTGTAGCAGCAGCAGCACAAAGCAGAATTTGTGTTGATGGTCAAAGAGGAAAGAGCGGCGTTTGGCAAGTCGTCAATGATAAGATACGAAGCAGTGGTAAAGAAGAACACACCAAAAGTGTTATTGGAAGCGGCCCACGGCAGCACGCATTAACGTCAATGTCTTCAAACAGCGACGAAATGGCTGCAGTGCAGCGTCAACGTCATAGTTAAGAACCAGTGACTGAGAAGAAGCAGCGGCAACGTTAATGTCAGTATCATCAAACAACGACGTGAACCGGCAGCTGCGCAGCGTTAGCAACAGGCGTCTACGTCGACATCATTAAGCAAAGAAGAGTTTACAGCAAGAGGAGCATCGTACGAGAGGAGCAGTGTTATGTTCAATCACACAGTTCAGCCAATATGCCAGCTATCAAAAGAACGAAGTCAGCCAATCTGCCAAATGGTCTGCGACTAGGAGTAAGAGACAAAAACAATGGTTCGTGAAAGAAGCACAGCGGCAGATGAGAAGTGAGAAGTAACTGCACCGTGGTACAACAACGTACAAAGAAGGCTGGATCGTGACTCAACATACGTCATCATACGAAGAGTGAGTGGTATATCGCAAGTATTTTTTAAATGAAGTACGTATTTTAAAATAATATTATTAATATATTCAGAAAAAAAAATTTTTACTGTAAGAAAATTATTTGAAGAGAAAAGTTTCTGGGTTGATTTTCAATACAGTTAATGCACAAGGCAGTAGTTTCTCAGCTTTCATATACACAGGTTGCGATCTTTGCCCTGTACGTGACGACTCCTTACCAAATTTAGACAGAAGTAATTAAAACCTGAAAGAAAATTTTTGGCAGGAATTGGAGAAGGCAAACTTACTACATTAGGTTGCTTTGATACCGAGGTTAGCATAGACAATGTATCTTTCAGTATCACCTTTCATGTTAAAATCTATGATTTAAATTATCCAGCGGTCTTGGGCAACAATATTTTGCACGATGTTAATATTTCATTGAAGGCTGTTACCGCCATATTTTCAAAGAAGGAGGCAGATTCCGAGAATATTCTTAGTTCAGTTTTTAGTGCTTTTTGCGCAAATGAAGTACATGTTTCCTCAAAAACAGATAACATTGAACTAGGACATTTATCAGGTAATCTTGCAGAAAGTGTTAGGAGTTTCATTAAAGACTATTCACCAGATAGAAAGATTAAGTCCCCAATTCAGATGAGGATTTTACTCGAAAACGAAATTCCAGTTTATCAAAATCCTCGTATAACATCTTATGGAGACAAGTGTTTCATAGAGAAACAAATGAGTGAATAGATAGACAAAGGAATAGTGGTACCCAGTTCATCTGATTATGCTTCTCTGTTGTCTTAGTTTCGAAAAAAGATGGATCAAAAAGATTTTGTTGCGATTTTAGAAAGCTGAATAAAAAGATCATTAAGGATCGATTTCGAATGACTTTCATTGACGACGTGTTGGAGAGACTTCAGGGATCAAAGGTATTTACAACACTAGATCTCATGAATGGTTTTTTTCATGTTCCTATCGAAACGGATCTAAAAAAAAATATACTGCATTCGTCACTCACAATGGACATTACGAATTTACTCATGCTTCGTTTGGAATATGCAATTCTCCCGCCGTGTTATGTAGATATATTAATTATCCAGGAAGGAACAATTGTGATATACATGGACGACATCGTAATACCAGTCAGAAAATACAGAAGAAGGTCTGAAAAAACTCAAAATATTTGTAGAAGTATCGAGTCGGGCAGGGTTACCGATTAAGTGGGAAAAATGCCAATTTCTAAAGTCATCACATTTTTGGGATATGTTGTTGAAAATGGTAAAAGTTTCAGATGATAAAATTAAGGCAGTGCAGAACTTTCCAAGACCAAAAACCCGAAAGGCATTAGAAAGATATTTTGGTCTTACGTCATATCTTAGACGATTTATTAAAGGGTACGCTTTAATTGTAAAATCGCTGACAGATTTGGACAGATTAGGACAGCGAAGACCAGTGTGTTATATGAGTCGAACGACGAATATTCACGAAGAAAAATACTCGTCATATGAACTCAAAGTTTTAGCCACTATCAATGCTTTGAAGAAGTGGCGCGTATACTTGCTTGGAAGTAAATTCAAAATTGTAAAGGACGGCAAAGCGTTTACAATGACTTTAAAGAAAACTGATATTCCAGCAAGAGTAGCTAGATGGGTTATGTACTTACAAGAGTTTGACTACTATATAGAACATAGATCAGGTACTCAGATGAAACAAGTTGATGCTCTTAGTCGCATGTGTAACCTATTGGTCGAAGACTCATTAAAGTACAGACTAAAGGAAACTCAAACTGCAGACGATTGGGTAAGAACAGTTAAAGAAATTTTAAAAGAAAACGTTTATGAAGATTACTATTTGCAGAATGATATCCTATATAAAGATTCAGTGAGAGATCTTTTGGTTGTACCGATCACGTTAGATCTCGAAATTATCAAGTTATCAACGCACTTTGGTACTAAAAAAACTAGAGATTTGCTCGAAAAAAACGTACTTTATACCAAATGTACAAAACAAAATAGAGAGAGTAGTTAAAAGTTGCATAGAGTGAATTGTCGCTGAGGGAAAACAGGGAAAGAAAGAAGGAATGTTATTTCCTGTAGAGATTTAACAAAAGGTTAAATAGATGTTGTAGTATGAGTGTGTGTTACGATATTCGCGGATTAACAAGCGAGGCGATGCGTTCGGGTCGAGAGCAGACTGACTGACATACACAACTCGCCTTAACACCCAGATTAAGAGAAACGTCTTGGAGTTCTACTGATACGATTAGACCGGCGAGTGTTTTTTGGAGCCGGTGAAGCTGATTGTTGAGTACTGGCAGCAAACTGAGTTTCTGTGTTGCTTTCAGAAGTAATTGACTCAGTTCGAAGAAGTTGCTCTAGTGCGTTATCTTCTGCGTCATCGGTGCTTACATTTGCGGTTGTAGCATCGTTGCGATTCTGCTGACATGGAGTGCACTTCTTTACAACCTATTCTATATTTGCATCGATATTTGGCTACCAATCGTAGCAGCGCGCTAGTGCCTTCATTTGAACAATACATGGATGCGGTGCATGTAAAGCCTTAAGAATGGATTCTCGAAAATTCGGAGGAATCACGACGCGGTTTCCCCATACTAGAAATCCTATAGTAGCTGATAGCTCCGTTCGGCGGCAGTAATACGGATAGAGTTTGCTTGAACGTTCGACTCTGTTGCTGGGATATCCCCTTAACACCCAGTTTAAAACTTTGGAGAGCACTGGATCATTTGAAGTTTGTGCTGCTGTTAGCTGTGCCGACTAGCTTAGCTGATAATTCAATCATCAGGATGTCTTCGGTGAACTCTTCTTCAGATGATACCGGACAACGGCTCAAAAAGTCTGCGTTGCCTATTTTTGTACCGGCGCGATGAATGAGATTAAACTCGTATGCGCTCAAAAATATTGATCGGTGTAGCATTGTATTCGAAATTACTTTGAGGACTGGTTTTGGTGTAAAAATTCCTAAAAGTGGATGATAATCAGGTACCATTGTAATTGAACGGCCATATAGATAGTTGTAAAATTTTTTGACTCCTGAGACGAGCGCTACTGATTCTCTATCTATTTGTGCGTAGTTTCTTTCTGCTTTCGATAGTGTCCTAGAATAGAACGCGTTAGGTTTTTCTGACCCGTCTGGTAACTTGTGACTGAGGTCTGCTCCGAGTCCATACGGTGATGCATCGCCTGTTAGCACTAATGGTTGCTTCGCAAAAGCCTGTTCGTGACGTTGATCCCATGACCAACGAGCGTTTTTGTCTAATAAACGGTGCTATAGTTCCACCACAGATGCTTTTTGCGGTAAGAATGCGTGATAAAAATTGAGTAGACCTAAAAACGCCTGCAGCTGTTTTTTGTCCTTTGGTGCTGGAGCGCTGTGTATTGCTATGACTTTCTCAGATGACGACCGTATGCCGACGGCGTCCAGCTTGAAACCCAAGAATTCTACTGATGGTACGCCGAATTGGCACTTGTCTTTTCGCAGACGTAGTCCAGCCTTGTCGAAACGTTGCAATACTTCTTCTAGTCTTGTTGCTAGCTCTTATTTTGACTTACCCATTATCACAATGTCGTCAAAATATGGCAGTACTCTTGGAATGTTCTGTAAAATAGTTTCAATACAACTTTGAAAAATTGCAGGCCCTGATGATATCCCGAACTGCAGTCTGGTGACTTTGAACGCGCCCTTATGTGACCACCAATTGTTGGTATGCTTGAGCCAAATCGATTTTTGCATAGATCGATCCACATTCGACCTCAGCCAAAAGCAAATTTTCCGCTGGAATTTGGTGACAGTGTGGTTTGATTACTTGGTTCAATGATGCTTTGTAGTCGCCACACATACGGATAGACCCGTCCTTTTTTACTACTGGCACTATTGGTGTTGCCCACTCAGAGTATTCTACAGTTTCTAAAATACCTTGGCGACAAAGTCGATCTATTTCTTCTTCTACAAGAGGAAGATTGTCAATTTTACGGCGGTTGTATTGAATTGACACATCGACGATTCGCATTAGACCAGACGTAGTAACTCACTGACCAGTTTAGGCGACGCCTGCGATGTTAGCAGATCGTAAACTGGTGCTCTGGCCAACGTAAGGAATGCTTCTTTTTGACGCGCTTCCTCTTCTACATCGTTAGCCAACAGAAATAAATTGAACCGCTCTACTGACGTACATACATGTATACATGCAGCTGCCTCCGATCGCAACTGTAATTTTTCACGTTTCCTTAGCACTCTTTTTTACATATGCAATACGTATCGCTATATGTGCATGTGCGTGTTCACAATCCCATCCTCTTCGCCCGTATTAAATATGCGATATGTATTGTTTATGTATTAGCGGTTTGTATTTATTATGTATGTATGTGTTACTTAATTACTATATAGATGTAGTAGTATGAGTGTGTGTTACGATGTTCGCGGATCAACAAGCGAGTCGATGCGTTCGGGTCCAAAGCTAAGAGCAGACTGACTGACATGCACAACACATACAAAAGTGAGTGGGCCACGTTCATTGATATATGAAATGCGCAGCAACTATCAGACGGACATATTTGGATCGACTCGTCTTGACAAGCTGATCAAGAATATTTATGCTTTATGGGGTCTACGATACCTCCATTAATGAGTTACAAAGTTTTAGACAGACTAATAATTCCATTTCAGACTATGTGTGAATGGTATAATGATTATATTTATTTAAGATAATTGGCTTTAAAAATGGAAAGATACATATCTTGCGTACTTTTGACTAATAGGATATCTACTTTCTTACCCTTATTAATAGAAACCGAATTCCACTGATTCCGCATACTGAAACTAAAAGCATGTCAAATAGATCTTCATTCGCGGCATTTCTCGAATTTTTTTGTTTTTTTTTGTGTTATGTTCCCTATAATATCTATAATCTCTGTGCTTTCACAAAAAGCTCGAGTGGATATAAATTATTTTTAAGAGCTTCGTTGTCATTGTGAAAAACTGTGTGAATTATTGGGGATACGTTTCTCCAAGGGTACTTCTCATTATACAGTTCAGCAGCTTTCTGCAAATATACTTTAGTTTTTCCATCAATAAGCAACACGCATAAAAAACAAGAACAAAATTTTAATACAATTTTAAACCTGTTAATACTCGTATACTCTAAGTAAATACCTGTAATATGGTTAGCTAACTCTGGATTATAAAAAAATCGACCTGCGGTTATGCCATCATGGTATTGCGCTCACCTACTATTGGCTGACCTATTACACAGGTCTACAAATATCGGGGTCATGTCAGTTGTTGGGTCATTTTGGGTGTCAGAATTGGCCCTTCACGTCAGGACTTAGATGTATTTGTGTATTTTAAGTTTTGGCAGAATTTTTTAAAGCAAACAATTTTAGAACTCTGCAAAGTATATGGATTTGAAAGATTTTCGAACGTCCGTTTCTGAATCAAGTTACCAAGTAAGTATCCGTCATCAGCAACTGATTTTAAAACGATAAGCAGAACAAATAAGTTTAAATGTTAAAACAATATTTTGAATAGGCTAATAGTATTGTTGTTAGTGTGTATAATATGTGGCTGAAGCTGTTCAATTTGCGATTTAATGTCACTTACCTCTCTCTTAACTACCTCTGCAGACTCCTTTTCGAATACAAATCTATCTGGCCTACATTATTTTGTAAACGAAGGTGTATGGTTCTTCCACAACCATAACCAGTGCGTGACCTACTGTCTGGCCAAGGCCGCATGACAAGTAAGTCGTCACTGCGAATCATGCTCGATCATCCTATAACGCTAACAAGGATTAATTGACAGATCTAGAACCGTGCCGTCACTGAACCAGTTGATCGTAGATGGGCTAGTGCCAGGGCTGCCCTTCCCTTCAGTCTGATCGACTGCGAAGGAGAACTGAGAAGCGTCTGACGAAACGCAGTTCCGTGGTTAAACAATCTGAAACTTTGTAGGTATCGATACCAGGGATGAGTTTAAGGATACTAGAGTGACCCAGTTTACTCAGCGTCTGACTGTCAGACTGTATGAAGTCTCATAACCTCTGTTGCTGCTGACGATTGAATGGAAATGTGCATCGAAGGTAGATCGATGATCGCCTCCATTGCGGCACCGGGATATGTTCACCATTGAAGTGTAGAAAAAGGATCATCGGCGAGAGGCCCCACGTTCGACCAAACAGGCCTTTGTTGCGTTGTTGAGGATATTTTTGAGATGAGTTTCAATATTGTCTTTTGACAAGGTAGACCCCCAAGAACTTTAATTCATTAAAAATTCAAACGATAGTTTTGGATGTACACAGGACCTTATCCAATGAGGCAGTATGCCCAAATCTCCCAGGATCGCCAAGTCATCAGCATATCGAATGACGATGTACCATTGTCATCTGAGCTCGATTAGGAGTTCGTCTATCACAAGGAACCGAAGAAGTGGCGAGAGGACTCCCCCTTGCGGACACCCGTTGATCGCCCTAATGCTGACAGTCGCTTTACCAAGAGAAGAATATATGTCACGTTGATTTAACATGGCTTCAACCCAGGCAAGGGTGAGGTTATCTGTACCCCTCTGTACAAGTGCTCGGGTGATGGAGTCATAGCCCGTGTTATCAAATCTAAGCAGTTCTGAAGCAGAGCCGGAAAGATGCCATCTACCCCTGGGGCCTTAAAAGGCTGAAAGGACATGAACGCCCATCGAACTTTGTCCCTTATGAAGAATGACGCCAGATAGGCTGCAATTCCGACTGTTTAATATATATATAAAGTGTACCTGAATCAGGTGTTCAAGTGTTTCCTGTCTACTATCTATATAAGGACCGTTCTCTTTCTTGTGCTTGTCCTTTGTGATTACCTTATGGAGACGGGCTGCTTCCGGTTGTGTTTGCAAACCATCACAGTACCTTCTCCAGAATTCACGCTTGGACTGGCGTATAAGTTTGTTATATTTGGTTAGGGGTGATCTATATTCCTTCCACCTACTGAATCTTTTCGCTCGGTTGAAAAGATTCCTAACCGCTGGTCGTATGTCGGCTAATTTATCAGTCCAGAACCTTCTCGTTTGTGAGAAGGGCATTATGGGGAAAATAGCCACGAGGCAAATATGTTTGTGGAAACTAATTTTCATCCAATAATGTGAAGTAAAAACTAACCTTTGCCCTAATGTGGCTAAGGTTAGCTTTAACCCATCTTGCCGTCTCGTTGTTCGAACAGACGAGAAGAAGCCAGCTCGTGCGGGGAATACACCCCTGGAAATCTGGCTTCACCTCATCTGACGGACATTCGATTGTAGCATCGATGATAGCTTCATGCAGCAGTTCCATATGCTCTGATATAAGAGGAAAGTTTGTTATATCGGCCGCAAAGAAGCCCAGCCTAATGCTACTCGCTACACGGCTATATGAAGTTTTCGCTGACCCTTTGGTCGACCGGCTGTTGCTAGTGAGGTGAATTCCAGGGGAATTCTCTGCAGAAAGGACTCTCTTTAGAACCCGTCCATCTGTTGCTTTGGCATAATAGATGGCTTTTTCCCTTGAGTATACGTTAGTCAGCGCTTGTTTGAAGCGACGCCTGTCCTTAGAGGAGAAAATTGTAAAACGGAGAAGCGCAACATGTTTGTTAATGGTTGTGAGCGTTCATAATGGCTGTGCCAGTTCCCTATGCATTACCACTGCAATAAAATATGGGAAGGGAATGGAATGTAACTTTATTATTATTATAATATCTACAAATGTACGGATCGATATAACAAAATAAATTCAAGTGAATTTATCATATATTAGTGTAATTTTTGTGGGAACAGTGCAGGAGAAGTATATTACTTTTGACAAAAGGATTGTAACACAAAGAAAGATGAGGCAGAGATCAGTCGAATCGAGTCGATAGGGTCATATTCGTCCTTCATTTTGGCTATGTGTCCCTTAATACTTGAACTAGCCCCTCGGATTTCATCGATTCGTTCTAAACATCGGTATAGAACATTTGTTCATGATTTGCATGTCTGTATGCTACGCCATTTTTATGGGTAGATCCAATACTATCGCCTACTATCGCCTACTGTTGGTGTTTTGTACTAAGTTTTTATTATAGTCAATTATACATACTGTAAATATATATGTTCGACCTACTAGTAGCATTCATATATGCGTTAGAATTGTAAAATTTTGCGATGCGAGTATTTTGTTCGTGTTTGAAGGTATTGCATTTATTTTCAAAACACAATCAAATTATTCTATTTAATTTTATTTGTCATATTCAAATTTTAAGACACTAACGAATGTTCGCATGCTACATAAACAATCGTACATATCAGTATTGCTTTATTTATATTAAATCATAAATTTACTAATGTTTCAGAAATTCACCGATGGAATCACAAATAAGCTTGTTGGCTGTTTTAATAAAGAATCGGTAATCGATGCTGAAAAAATCATTGCAAATGGTGACTGTACACAAAACAATGATCTTATGCAATATTTCGACGATAAATTGGCTTATTACAATTCGAATTTGGAGGAAAATACAATTAAAGCTGCTAATTATGAAGGGATTGAAACCGATGCTGTATTATTAGCAACAGAAAGGGTCCCTGAAAAGTATTCCGAAAATGTTGTCCTCGTGCGAATATATGGGAACAAAACTGATCTACTTATTGATCGCAAAGCTGAAACACAAAATTTTCTTTTGCTGCATAAGTATGGATTGGCGCCATCACTATACGCTACATTTAAAAACGGCCTAGCGTATGAATATGTTCCTGGAGTCACACTGAATACGAAGAGTGTACTATTCCCAGAAATTTGGCCACTAGTTGCGCGGCGAATGGCTGAAATGCACCGCGTTATTGTTGAAAAAGCCGATTCTATAAATGGCTTGACCAACTTGACTCCGATGTTGTGGCGAAAAACACAAAGTTTCTTCGATTTAGTACCTGAACAGTACAGTGATCCTCAGAAACAAAAAAGGTAATTTCTGGCTAGACGACAGGTATTATAAACTATTGACTGAGAAAAACTGGATTTTTAATAATTTTCGGCTCATCTAATTTTTTCGATCTAGTAGTTTTTAGTAATTTGATGAATTTTTTTAATAAGTGACTTTATTACAGTCGACGTCAGTGAACGCAATTGACTAAAACTAATCCCAGTTTGACTGATAAGCCCGATCAAGATATGTAAGATGAGTTCCAAGATGATAAACAGGACTTTTCGAATAAGGCATTTTCTAGCGGCTTTACTTGTGACTTAGAGCTTTGAAAAGGTACATGCTTTGGAACTTCTAATTGCATCACATTTGGTCCCCTGCAAGGGGAGTTATTACCGTTGGTCGTGATATCCGCCAAGATGCCTGTTTACTTCAGAACGCACCTTGTAGACCATTTAAAAGGTCAATTGAAATCGGATCAGCCCAATCCAAATTATAACGGGATAAAAATACACACTCCAAGGGTATTGGGGCTATTATACAACTTTCTTCCCTAAAAAATCTTATTATCTTTATTTTTTTCCAATAAGCCATAGATCAAGAAAATCACACATACGAAAGTTAGGATTTTTTGGAACTATCGACGAATGAATAAATATGTTTGTTTTGCATCCTTTGGAAAATATCAATTTCATCTGGGCTCATCTAAAAAAGACCAGATTTGATAGTAAAAGTCGCACATAAATTGTCATGAATTAAAATGTACTACATTCAAATACAATGCATTTTTATACCATTCAAACATAGTGTGAAATTGTATTATCGCTATGTCACTCCTGTATTATCAATAATGGGTCGCCCAGGAAGCTGCAATAAGTGAGCATGTATCGGTGGGATGTGTCACTATGTGCGGCCGGTATCTGTTCATCTTTTGTTATAATTTTAATATTTCTCAGCTCGTGTCAGTATGTCCGGATGTTGACCTTGGATACTCGCGTGCTATGAATGAGTGGAATGTAATGTAAAGAATGTAATCTATGGTTCATATAAGGAACGTGAAACAAGTTACGAGGTATCTCGAAGTCGAGCACACTCGACTGCAACGTTCTTTCTTGTTATTCAAATGCGTAACTTAGGGCCCCTTATTCACCAAGGGTGGGGGGATGGATTGGGCTAATTAATACTAATTATCATTTGTATACCATTCACACATTGGGTGAAATGGTGTTATCAGTTTGTCTGAAAGTTTGTAACGCATTAAAGGAGACATCGTAGACCCAATAAAGTATATATATTCTTGACCATCTCGGCGAGACAAGTCGATCTAGCCCTGTCCGTCTGTATGTATTGCAGCTTAATAGAATATCTAGATTGGGTAGCCCTAATACAAACCCACCGCCCATTTTTGACTTTTTGTATGAAAAACTTTTTTATTTTAGTCAATATCAACTTAATAATTGATACGGTAGCTTCTACTGGACAGACATATACATTAATGGGTGCGAACCGACGGACATATACATTAATGGACCGGACACTACCACTTTTTGAGGTAGTCCCATACAAACCCACAGCTCACTTTTATGCATTTGTATGGAAAACGTCAATATCAATTTGAAATTCGATCGAGCAGGCATGGAAGGCATATAGCCGAACAGAGCGACCTGCTTTTTCAAACGTAATTGTGTGATGGTTTCGAAGTAGTGTTTGAAATTAGTTAACCGAAATATTGTCAAATTTTTGGCAATGACATCAAATTGCCCTCGTAGAATTTCAAAAAAACTTCATGACTTTTCTAACAACAATATTTAATATAAATGTCCCGTAAACTTTTTTCGCACCGAATTTAAAAATGTGGTATTTTTAAAATCGGTATATGGCGTAAGGGCGAACATTGTAGCTATTGACATCAGCTGTCACGTGGTTAAGTTTTGCGAAAAGTTTACGCGGTACCATGTATATAAGCGTACTAACCATATAACCACATTAACAAACTCAATAATTACATGTTTTCTTTGGTTCTAGCAATCGCGTTAGAAATGAGCTCTCTCGCTTTCGTTTAGTAACAAAATGTTTTGATTACAAATCATACGAGATTCAGTTATGATAGTTGTCAGCTAAGGACTTAACTCTTCTAATGATGTATTCTGGCCTCTGAGCGTGACATTTTAAGCAAAATTTTTAGGGCCTGCCTACATTTTGGGTTTTTCCGCAAACTGTCTCTTTTTGTTCTTCATTCACCAATTTTAGCTTTCATATCGTCGAAACTTTATTTTGCAGTACGATTTATATAGTTGCAGCGCATTCAGAGCAAATGACGGACTATTTTAATCGCAAAGAATCAAGATAAGGGGAAAATGGATAGCTAATAATATAAAAATATAGTTGTAAATTTTTATGCTTTTCCACTATTCTTCAGTTGAAGCATTTTGGTTTTGTTAATTCAGAGGTGTCTTTAAACATATCATTGAACAGTGTTATGTTCCTGTATTAAGTGATTTTCAATAATTTTTGAGGGTGTCACATCAAAATTAAAGTGCCAAACGAGAGGTGGTATACACCGGGAAATGTTTATTAACTGTGTCAATTTTTATTAGATTTTGATGAATTAAAGGTCATTTTAATGGAGCTTTAATGTTCTCTCCAAATATTGTTCCCAGTACCAAATTTGCAGGCATAGTGCTGAATAAATTGAACAAAGTAACAATTTAAGATTATTTCGTTTGCCTACTTTCACTTATTTCAACACTACGAAAATGACAGATCTATTTTTTTTCCAAAACCGTTGAAAAATCTAAAATCAATTGGAATTTATCTGAAATATAGCAGAGCACAAAACAAACGCGCTCTTACAAGCAGCACTGTATAACTGTAATACTGTATAACTGATCCTTCCTTCTCGTTGAAGCAATTCCTTCCACGATTCCTTTTTCTAATGTATCAATTAAACATTTTATGAAATCCCTTCTGCTTCCACATATTTCCAAACACCGTGTTTCAGAAAATTGTGTTAAGATTTTCCCTCGGTTATGTTCCTGTATTAAGTGATTTTCAATAATTTTTGAGGGTGTCACATCAAAATTAAAGTGCCAAACGAGATTTTATACCACCGGAAAATGTTTATTAACTGTGTCAATTTTTATTAGATTTTGATGAATTAAAGGTCATTTTAATTGAGCTTTAATGTCCTCTCCAATTATTGTTCACAGTACCAAATTTGCAGGCATAGTGCTGAATAAATTGAAAAAAGTACTTTTACTTATTTCAACAGACAGATCTATTTTTTTCCAAAACCGTTGAAAAATCTAAAATCAATTGGAATTTATCTGAATTATAGCAGAGCACAAAACAAACGCGCTCTTACAAGCAGCACTGTATAACTGTAATACTGTATAACTGATATGCTTTCTTTCTCGTTGAAGCAATTCCTTCCACGATTCCTTTTTCTAATGTATCAATTAAACTAGGCTTTTATCATTTAATTGCAACAGTTTATTTTATATTTGTATCAAACCTTCGTTATAAATGTCCTCACTGTATGACGAAGTCTTGATTTTTCTGTCTGATTCTAAGTCAAGTATATTCACATAAATCCTCTTTGAAATTGTCCCATAATTTTAATGGTTCCGATGGCTGACAAAATAAGAGTATGACCACAAACAAATCTCTCAGTTGTACTGGACATTGCGAAAGCGATGCTTCTCTCAGAGTATTTTCCCAATGGTCATTGTTTTTTAGCAAACCTCTTTCACGGCAAGCTGCTTGATAGGTCTCTTTGAGAACTCCGTCAACGGTTTATAAGTACTCGAATGAGGTTGAACCGCGTACGTGATGTAGCAACATTCTAAGAAAAAAACATTCTGATTAAGAAGGATGTACACCGTAGACTCTTCCTAAAGCGTCCTCACCATGACTCCTTCTTGTTAATTTATTATTGGCCCATGTGTAGAATTGAGTGACTTCGTGGTATAGAATTATCTTTGCGAATTCATCTTCATTACATAAGATGCCAGCAAAGTCGTTTTACGTGGGTTTTGGGCTACTTGTTCAGCCGTTTCTGCAGTAAAATACACCATTTGGTCTTTTTTTAAGTGGACAGATAACTGCAATAGTGTACGCTGCCGCTCATGGATCGCAAATTCGAGTATTCGCCAGACAGCTTCGGATGTACTTTCCATTCACTTCATCATATGGGTTGCTGACGCTAAAAGTAGCTTGGTCAGATCATTTATTGATATATTTACAAATGTATTTGATGGCTTGTACTAATTGGCGGTACTCCACATTTATGTGAACGTTAAACGTCCTACACAATATTGGAGAATAAGGCACAATCCATCTATTATCTATATTGAACCTACTTCCTCTGATATTTAGCGTAGCTCTCTCCTCCATTTTCGGCGTCACGAGGACGATAAACTGGATATCCGTCCTCTCCTGTTTGGGTATCGTTTAGGAAACGTCGAGGGTACAGTTACCGTTTTTCATACATTGTGCTGTTAAGTTATGCTCTCTAAGTTGTGTACCATATTTTTAGTTACGATATAGTGAAATATCGGATCGTTTTGTCGGTTGCTCAGTTCCGCAACTATGACAATATCAATTTCGTCTGGCAGGTTTTTCTTTCGAGTCAAAACAGCAAATGACAGTGTGGTAAACCTCGCTTATGCCACTTTACACTTGCGATGTAACATTTCACTTTGCCGAATATTTCGTTTTTGTTGAACAATTTTATCAATTTCTTCATCTTTAAATGAAATACCCTTGAAATTATGTCATGACGATGGAAAGACCGCTGACCAGTACACGTAAAAGTGACAAATAAGTCAGCTGTGTCAACATTTGCGTCTGGATTTAAAGCGTCTCTGAGATGAATGTATTTATCAGCCCTTGATCTTTGATTTCGAAGGCGTTGGGAACGCTCAGAGCTCGATTCCCTAGTGCGAGCTTATATATTTCGAATATTTGGCTCTATAAGCCGTTGCAAACGCTCCGTAATGACATAATGGTCATAATGACAAGGTGAACACTGTCATCCTGTTTGCTGGGAGTGTGGTTTACAAGTATATATTATTATATTTAATTATTTATTTGTGTTAACGAAGCTATAATAAACTTATTTTTTAACATATGTTAGATTAGATCTATTTGTCTCAGTCTTTGTAGACGTCTGGCTGTTAGTAATTCCTGAGTAGGAATGTTACTTATTTCTCGGTTCGAATGTATTTCGACTTTTGTTTGATATTTTCTGCTGTAGTTTTTTATTTCGTCATTTATTGGCAATATGTGCAAATCTTTATGAATGTCTAAATTTGAAATATACCATTCCACGTTAACTATACTACGAAGTATTTTTGATTGTTGTCTTTATATAACTGAAATGTTTGTCTTCTTTGAAGTGCCCCATAACTGAATACCATAGGTCCATATTGGTTTTATAACGGCTTTGTAGATCAAGAGTTTATTTTCCATTGTCAATATTGAGTTCTTATTTAGTAACCAATATAGTTGTTTAAATTTAAGTTTTATTTGATCCCTTTTTCGTTGTATGTGATACCTCTAATTTATTTTGTTGTCAACGTACACGGCAATGTATTTAGCTACAGATTTGATGGGTATTTCCTTCTTATTTATTTTGAGTGGCTGAGAAGTGTATATTATTTTATTAGTATATATAACTTGAATTGTCTTTTGATCATTGATTTTAATATTCCACTTGTTAAACCAGTTTGTTGTTTCGTCAAGTATTTCTTGCAGTCTCCCTGTAGCAGTAGTTGTATTATTGTGGGCAGCGAACGTAGCTAGCATGGCCAACTCGTCTTTTGGATATGGAAGGTCTGCTGTATACAGACTGTACAACAGGGGTCCGAGTACTCTACCCTGTGGAACTCCAGCTTTAAACGGTCTTAGAGACGAGTATTCATCTTTGTATTTAATAAAGAAATAGCGATCCATTTCATTAAGTTATAAAATTTAGTTGGCAGCATACTTTTTATTTTAAGCTTGTGTAGTAAGCCGTCGAATTTTTTGGCTCTGTGGATTTGTTGAATGGTGGAATGTTTTCGGCGGAATCAAAATTGATGGTCTGGGATGCATCGTGTGGATATCAAAATTGGTTCAAGCCGATCAAATAAAATTCTTTCGAATACTTTGTATAATATCGGTAGAAGAATGATTGGCCTATAGGATGACGGTTTTGTCGCATCTTTGCCAGGTTTAGGTAAGGCAGTTATTTGCGATACTTTCCAAAGTATTCCAAAGTGTTCCATTTTTAACATTGTGTTAAGAATGATGCATATATATTGTATAGCCTTATCTGGAAGTTTCTCTAAAATGCGTCCTGTTAACATATCATAGCCTGGAGATTTTTTGTCATGATTTTTCTCTATTTGTCTTTTTAAGTCACTGGTCGTGATTTTCTTAATTTTGTATTGATTATGTTGACTATTAGACTCCTGAAAGTTCACTACATGAGTGTCTAGTGAGAAAACGTCTTCGAAGTGATCTGCTAGTATATTTGCTTTTTCGGAATTGGGTTTAGCCCATGAGCCATTGTCTTTCTTTAGAGGAGGACAATTTTATTAGTCAAGTTTTTTGGTGCTCTCCACAGTGAGCAGTTTGTGTCAGAAGTAGGTGTTAATTTGTTAAGATAGTTCGTGATGGCGGCGTTATTATGCTTCTTTAAAGCTTCTTTAAGATCTCTTGTTGCCTTATTCAGTTTTCTTTTATTATCTGGAGACCTGGAAATTTGGCATATTTTACGGATTTGTCTTTTTTCATTTGTCGAATTGATGGGGGTGTAGTGGTATCGTTAGTTTTTCGGATAACTATCGGTGTTGCTTTAAAAGCTGCTTCGATAATAGTGTCGTTTAGATAAATAATATAACTTTCTATATTGTCTGTTGTTTTGAGGGGTATATGTTTGTCGAGATGTAAATTTACATACTCTTGAAAGGCTTCCCAGTCAGTCTTATAGTTGGTTAGTTGTGACTGTTTTATTTCATTATGTACTAACAATGAGTAATTAAGTTGGATCGGTGAGTGGTCTGAAGAAAGTTCAAATCTAGACTTTATTTGAAAATGGATTATTTGAAAAAATGATTAAAGCTTTTAATTATACAAAAGTCAATTAAGTCCGGCTGTTTGTTTGTGTCTGAAGACCAGTAAGTTGGTTCGCCAGTACTTAAATGCATGCTGTTGCTTCTATGTATTGCTTTGATTAAGTTTTTGCCTTTCGAGTTGGTCAATCGCGATCGACAATGGGTGTGTTTTGCATTCCAGCAACGATAAATCGTTTACCCAAAGAAGAAAAATATCTAACATATTGGTCAACCGTTATTTTGTGTTTTGGTGGACTGTATAGCGAAGAAATGGTAAAGCATCCGTGTTTGTCAGAAAGTAGTAATGAGGAGATTGAATATAATCTTCATTAAAGTTATTCACTTCCGAAAATTTTATAGTTTTTTTTATAATTATTGCAGTTCCGTCGTGGACTGTTAAGTCAGAATGGTTTGTGTGAAACAGTGAATTGCCTGATATTTTAAACACATGTTTGGCCGTACAGTGAGTTTCAGAGATTAATGCTACATCAATGCTGTTGTCATATAGGAATTTTTTCAGCTCCAATAGGTGTTGGTGAAGACCGTTCGCGCTCCAAATTATTATTTTGAGTTTATCGTCCATTTTGACTGTCAATTTTAGTTAGTAAAAGTGTAATTCAGAGATTAATGCTACATCAATGCTGTTGTCATATAGGAATTTTTTCAGCTCCAATATGTGTTGGTGAAGACCGTTCGCGTTCCAAATTATTATTTTAAGTTTATCGTCCATTTTGACTGTCAATTTTAGTTAGTAAAAGTGTAATTACATTCAAGATGTTCGTCATTTGTTGGATTAAGGGCTTCATCATGTTTTTAAGCTCATCTGTATCATTAGAATGTGGTGGTTCATTTGGTGCAGTGATTGATGCCGTGAAAGAATTCATCGGTAAGGAAGGTTGACTAGACGCAGCCATTTGACCGTAGCTTACACCTTGGGTGACGGTATTCGTTATATTCGAGGAGGTATTATTTTTAATTTCAGCATTTAAACTGATTTAGACTACGTTTTTTTTTTGTTAGAGGTGGAAAGCGTTGAATTTTTAGTTTTTTATAAATTTCGCAGCCTTTATACTGTATTGCAGTCTATGGTTTTGTGTTTTCCAGCGCATTTGACACACACTGGGTCCCTAGTGCAGTAGTTACGGGTGTGTCCGTGTTTTTGTCAATTGCTGCATTGAGCTATTGTCCTTTTGTGGTGGAGGGGTTCAAATAATACCTTTATTTGGAAGTAGCGCAGTTATATCGAAAATATTTTTGTTATTATTTTTAGCTTTGAGAAAATAGGAAGGCGTTGATTATTGTGTGATGTGAATATTTAAGACTTCATGACCTAGTTCGTAAAGTTCGGATTCTATTTCTTTAGTGTCTGTAGAATAGTGTAGGTGTCGGAGTACCACATTGAACCCGCG
Source organism: Leucophenga montana (assembly GCA_035044765.1). Taxonomy (NCBI): domain Eukaryota; kingdom Metazoa; phylum Arthropoda; class Insecta; order Diptera; family Drosophilidae; genus Leucophenga; species Leucophenga montana. The sequence goes on from JAWNNQ010001307.1 coordinate 108,440, forward strand.
ATCCTCTTTTGGTCTGTATGTATAATATTTTGTGTCTTTTGACCGCAACAATTTTAAGACAGCTGTGTGATGAGTAAAGTCTTTAATATTTAGTTTTGTGCTACTACTTCCTTAAGTGCACTATTAAGGGAATTTATGCATTCTACACCTTGTACATAAATTGGAAGTGGTTTGTTTGGTTTCACCTGCTTTTCTTTTGTACTATGTTGGGTTTTTACGTCGCTGTTACTAACATTTACATTTGCTGTTTCGCCATCATCTTCTGTTGCTAACAGCTCAAACCGATTTGTTGAGACAGGTTGGCTGAGCCAGTACGACTGTAACGTTTTTTGGTTGTTATTATTTTGTTTTTCTGTTTTTTTTTTTATTACTATCGTCCGAGTTTTTGGGAGAGGTAATTTTTTACTACTACTTTTTGTTTACACTTAGCGGAGAGTTACTCTCGCGCACATTAGTGATAGCGCAGTTAGCGTTCATTTTTAATTCGAACTCTTTTGTACTTTGCACGTTTAATATTTTTTATGTTAAAAATTTTTTTTTAAAAAAACAAAAAGTTTGTAAACAAGACCAGCTGTTTATTTTGTTTACGTTTTAGGCGTCCTTTCGCTATTTGTATTCCGTGTGCTAGTTCAAGATTTAATTTAGAAAATGTGTACGAGTATTCTTCCAGTAAGTGAAAGAATTTTTCAAATCGGTCCAGTATTTTCGGACAAACAATCAAATCTTTCGCTTTATAATATTAGTTAGATTCCTATACAAGAGTTTTCCAGAGCTGTTGTGAAAACTATTTCACTGTTGCATGGACAATTCAAAAAGAATGTCAAGAAACTCAACTTTGCAGCTAGAATCGGCATAGAAGTATCAATCAAATTTGACCATCTTATATCAGGTAGATTAAAATCATTTTCTTTCATTTCATTAAGAAGGAGGAATGTATGAGCAAGTAATATATATGTTGAAGCCACGAAAAAAAGTTTTAATACATACAAATTCAATGTCCTGGTAGATAATTCTAATTTCCTCAGTCAACAGAGATTATGTGACTGATACAAAAACACCACCACCAGAGCGATTGGCACGATGTTTTCTAAATGAAACAAAATTATCATTAAATAACTCAGTATTGAGTATGTGTGGTTGAAGTCAAGTTTAAGTAAAGACAATGATGTCAGCAATAAAAGAAAAACTATTAAGGTAAACATCACTAAGCTTAGTTCTTAACCCTCTCACATTTCGATAATGAATTAGCAAAGAGGTAATACTTAGTTGTCTATAAATTTACTTTTATAGACGTACCCATGCAAGTTAACAATACCCTACCCATCGCGCCTTTACGGCAAACATAAACAATTTTTCAATTTCAAATCTTTAGTCCAGTCGCGCTTGGCAATCAAGCTACTTAAGTATAATGCGTCACAATTGTGCACTTAGAAGTTGACACAAATCTTTATCACTTCAGCAGATTGACCATGAAACATAAACATAAACAATTGAATCATTATATGTTTATTTTTACATTGAAATTCGACCAATTTATGCTCTCTCCGAGCATAAACAATAAATAAACAAGAGAAACTTTTGTCGTCTCGCAAAGCGAGATCTTGTTTTTGTTGATGTTGGGTTTGGTGTTTTTATTGATAGGATTCCTCCTATTACATGCCTGAAGATAATCACCATTCAACTTTGGAAGTCTGTTTTCAGCTTGACTGTATATGTCGTTCACATGACATAAATAAATCTCTTCGACGTGTCAGACGTTTTAGAAAAACTGACTATGTTAAATCACTTACTTTTCAATACTGATTGGTGTGCTCTCGAGCGCTGTTCAGATATTGAATCGGCAACGAATATTTTTTATTCCACCATTCTCAGTTATTTTGACAGATGCATTCCATTCAATGCTCTCCCTATCTCAGAAAAAAACAGCCTTGGTTTTCACGTAACCTTTACCGATTAAAAAATATTAAATTAAAAATATTTATTTAAAAAATATAAACGTAGTGGCTCAAACACTGATTTTAGTAAATATTGTGTCGCGCGCCATGATTTCAACGCATTAAATAAAAGGTGTTATGCTGACTATTTAAAAAAGTTAAACGAAACAAGCGGCGCAATCCAAAAACCGTTTTTCAATTTCGTTAATGCGAAACGTAGTACTTCAGGGTATCCTTTGCAATTATTTCTTGATGGTACAGTTGCATCTTATGATTCGCACATATCAGATTTGTTTACCGACTTCTTCCAAAGTACGTATTCTAGTAGCTCTGTTAATTCTAGTTTCTCATATCCTTACAGCATCATATCATATGACTTTATATCTCCTCCTGCTATCTCCATGCAAAATATATTAACTTGTCTTTTATCAATTAAATTCTCTTTCCAGCTGGCCCTGATAATATTCCCAGTTGCATACTAAAGCAATGTTCTTGCTCAATTTGTTTTCCTTTATCAATTGTTTTCAATCTATCCACAAAGTTATGTAAATTTCCATCTCTTTGGAAGAAATCTTTTATTATCCCGTTACATAAAAAGGGCAGCAAGCCTGATATATCGAATTATAGAGGTATTGCAAAGCTCTTTGAAAAAATCATTAGTGACCAGTCGCAACAGTCGTTAATGTCATTATAGTCATTCCTTTCCAACATGGGTTCGTTAGAGGCAAATCCATTACAACTAACCTTTTAGAATTTTCCCTTGTTGTAAATAACATTTATGCATACTCCAGTAAAGCTTTTGATAGTGTGTGTTATAAGCAGATTTTATTCAAACTAAATAAGCAATAGGGCTTCCTCCGTCTCTTTTTACTTACTTATCCGGTAGAACACAAAAACTTTTATTTAACAATTGTTTGTCTAAAACTATTTTTGTTTCTTCTTGTGTTCCACAAGGAAGTTACCTAGGTCCAATATTGTTCAATATTTTTATTAATGATCTTCCTTTGTCTATTAATCATGCCCATACACTAATGTATGCAGATGATGTTAAATTATTCTTGTCATATTCTGATGTTTCGCAGCACAGTTTATTGCAGACTGATTTAAACTCACTACATACATGGTGTCGTCTAAATGTTCTTAATCTAAATTTCTCAAAATGCAAATGTATGATGTTTCATCACAGAAAACCATTTATAGTGATATATTCTTTAAATAACATTACCCTCGATAGAGAGTTTTGTTTTAATGACCTATGTAGGTATCCTTATGGAACTGAATGTAGGCTCCTGTATTTGGAAGCCATACTATGCTCTTCACGAGGATCGTATTAAGTCAGTTCAAAAACAGTTTCTTCTCTTTGCTCTTAGGAGTCTCAATTGGGATCCCAAAATAAATCTTCCATCCCATCATGACAGGTTAAAATTAATTGATCTTGCAACCCTCTTATCACGCCGTTCTATGCTCTCTTTTGCTTTTCTTCATAAAATTCTTATTGGGGAGATATTTACTTACTTCAGTCCATATTACTAAATGTCCCCATTCGGCCGACTCGTCACTTCGTGCCAATAAAGTTGCCTTTTTGTACTACAAAATAAGCGCTCAATAATTCACTCCGAGCACGTTGTTCTTTCTACAATAAGTTTTCTCTCTAATTTTCTTATCTTCCTGACACTATGTAAAAAATTCTGTACTGACAAATAACTATTCAATAAATTTGTAAATTTCATTTAGTAAGTCCTATTTTCTTTATTTTTGTAATTGCGCCCGCTTGGACCATTGCTCACTTTGTGATGTGCCCCTACTGCACAGTCGTTCAACCTGGCGTGCCAAACAAAATTTTCCTCCAACGGGTCTGAGTGTCCGCAACTTCCTTCTTATAGTTTTAAGTTAGTTTAGTTAACTCAACTTTAAATTTTTATATTAAGCGACTATTTTATATATGTAGTTGCAATTTTATATAAATAAATAAATAAAAGTAAAGCTTCACGAATTAATGAACCATACTGCGAAGCGACTTAAAGAGGGTTTGGATATGGGATGTTGAACTTCTTCCAGAAAATCTCACATTGATCAACAAGTGGGCTGTGACGGAGCTTCTGGGCAAAGAGTTTACAAGCAAAAAATAGCTACGGATGACAAAGCTATTTCGGATGCCAAAAGGTTCATGACATCTGTTGTTCTCCTATTGCTAACAAGCGACTACTTAGAACATTGGAAGAATCCTCGGTATTCATCAATATTTTATTGCCGTCCAATAATGTTTCAATATGCAAAGGAATATTCGTAACTTGAAATTTAGAAGAAGATCAAAGAAATGAGGCCCACTGTTGTTTTAATCAGGGAAAAAATAACCAATACTGTCAATTATGAGTTTTTCCTTACCAGGATTGAAGAAAAAATATTGAATGAGCTGACAAATTCATCTTAGACTTTAAGCAAAAGCAATGTGGATGATTCAACGAGCGATGAGCAGAACTACGAATTTTTCCATTGCATACAACGATAAGATGTATGGAGTTTATTTTGTAGCTAGAGTGTTCACTTGGAGATGGATGGAGATATCAGAAAGAAAATATACTGGTTGAATTTTTTAAAGAGCTTGGACTGAGAGTAGACTACCCAAAGTACGGAAATACCTACGATGGAAAATCGTCAAGCACATTTATTGAGTACCATGAGGTACTCGATAAATATCAATCGAATCACTGGAGTTGATAATAAAATTACACTGCCCCGCAAATTCCAATTTTTTGGATGCGAATAAGATGGGACCTAGTGTTAAAGAATGGATTTTTCAAAAACTTTCCATCACGTCACGTTTTCGAGAAAATAGGGGTCGAAACTCTAAGAATACGCCTTTTAATGTTCACTATTTTGAAGAAAATTAACTCATTAATTTATGAGCATATAATTATAACGTAAAAATTTATTTTATATAATTATTCATTCTTTTTTTTTATAATAAGTTTTCATAGCAAAATTAAATAAAAAATGCATATTTGTGATAAAAATAATCAGTATTATCTAGTTCGAATATGTAATACTTGTACAATTTATAAAATCTAAATTAAATAACGTATTTTGAAGCAGAGTGAGTCCACGTCAAATGATTGCGGTATTAAAATACTCGTATTTAGATGATATTTTATGAAAAATTTTTAGCCTAAAAAAAATTATAAAATTAAAATTTTTATTAACAAAAATTTTTTAATTCTTTAAATAAATAAAAAAGTACATATATCTTCGTTTTTTTCATGAACATTCTCTATAATGTCCTTTAAAAATTTAATACCAAGACAAAGATGTATCTTTTGGTATCTTTAATAGTTCCTGAGAAAAAATTATTTAGTAGAGCTATGCAGACGTAAGAACATATATGACAATGCAATCGCATACACATAAGTGCGTGTGTGTGTGCCAACATTTAATAGATGATTTTATACATTCATTTATTTTTGTAGTACTGAAAAAGTGCTGCATAGCTCTACTAAATAATTTTGATGATGTTTGAGTATGCATTTTAAACTTTGAAAATATCTTCATTACTTCAGAAAGTGTAATTTTGTGTCTCCGAAGTTATTGTTTCCTCTTTTTTTTTGAAAAACTATTGTCGCTTTAAAAATGAGATCTATTTATTTTAGGATCATGTCAAAATTTTTACCGATTTCGCGATTACGAGACGAATTCAATAAATTGTACAAGTATTTGGAGTCGTTAAACAGCCCACTGGTGTTCTCTCACAATGATTTGCTTCTGGGCAATGTTATCTATACGAAGTCAACTCAGATCGTTAACTTCATTGACTATGAATACGCCGACTACAACTTTCAAGCGCTCGACATCGGCAACCATTTTGCGGAAATGTGCGGAGTAGACCAGATTGACTACACATTGTATCCAAAACGCGAGTTCCAATATGTTTGGCTACGTGTGTACTTGCAAGCATACTGTGGACATGACGAAATCGCGGATCACGACGTCCATCGACTTTTCGTACAAGTTAATCAATTTGCTTTGGCGGCACATATCTTCTGGACAGTGTGGTCACTTATACAAGCAGAACATTCCAATATTGATTTTGATTATATCGGGTACGTATGTATATTTGTTACGGGTACTTGAGCTTCAGTAACTTCCTTCTTTTCCAATTGTTGCAGCTATGCAAATCTGCGATACAATGAGTATCTGGCACGCAGGGAAGAGTTTTTATCGCTTACCACTACTTCGACTTTAAAAGGAATGACTAACATAACCGAATGAAAAGTGTTGGACTTAAACATTTGTAGATAAATATATAATTGTTGTTATATACCCTTAAAATCATAAAACTATCGTTTTATCTCTTTATAACATACATCTGTAGTGGAAATTCTTCTGCCAGCATTCCACAGCCGATCATTTCAATTACTTTTTCCACTAACTCAGCACGATTAAATGCTTCGGGTCGTCCAGGTTCATCTTTAAATTATTACGAGCGTTTTTAAATCGTGTAAACCACGTGTAAACTTGAGTACGACTCATACAATCATCATCATAAACATTTTTTAACAATTCGTAAGTCTCAGCAAATTTTTGAGCGAGTTTAATATTTGCTCTTTTGTTTAACGACACAACTACAAAAATTGCTGTTATTAAAACGTGTGTCATTTTGTAACCTGTCAAACGATTTGCATGAACTTAGCTGCTTTCGAAAGAAGAAAAACGTACCTCTCTAATACTGCCAACATTTAATAGATGGCGCTACGTGTTCTATGATTTAAATTAAAAGTTCGGTTATTTTTAGATACACCTTGTATACAGTTAATATATTTTAACAGATAAGTGATTCAAGTTTGAATTTTGCAGCAGAACTACAATGGTTTGCGTTGGAAATTTGTAGATGTTGAGGATTATATAAATTCCAGCAGTTGGGACAGAGACGGTAAACACGGACAGGTATATGGCTCTCCTGTTTGAATGTACAAAACAATGTTTGTGCAATGAGGATGATTACAATTACTGCTTTCTCTCCTGATATAACATCCGAAAATTACTAAATGATCAATCGATTTAGCGTTGAGATCTGACCACAGTCCTTGAATTTTATTTTTTTTATATGTATTAGAATTTAAGGAATTTTTTCGTTTTATACGCCAACTAGCGGCGATACTCTAAG